>JAULBY010043643.1:0-13002 GCA_032358315.1 Ophiocytium majus
GCCCCGCCGCAGGCGGGGGTTGTCCGGCCCCAAGATCTCCAGCTGCTGCCTCAGAAGGCACAGCAGCAGCGGAAGCATCGACAGCAGCACGGACAGTACCGCTGCTGCCGGCCCCCACACGGCCAGGCGAC
This sequence comes from Ophiocytium majus, assembly GCA_032358315.1. Classification (NCBI taxonomy): domain Eukaryota; class Xanthophyceae; order Mischococcales; family Ophiocytiaceae; genus Ophiocytium; species Ophiocytium majus. The sequence continues at coordinate 132 of JAULBY010043643.1, forward strand.
TTACGCTGGAACATCTTCACCATGCCACCACCGCTCCTGCCCTCCCATCCCCGCCTCCCGTCGCTGCCGGCCTATGTATGTACTCTTATTAACCCTAACCCTGACCCTAACAGAAGTACCCTTGTGTCGCGCTCAAAACAGAGTTTTCAGTGCTGAGCACTTTTCTCAATTTTTCACGCGGCATGGCGAGGAGCACGGTGGGGAGCAGGGTGCAGATCACACACCCGTTTGGCGGGACAGCGGCCGCCACACTGCACCCCAGGCGGGCAGCAGGGCCTCAGCAGGTAGCGGGGACAGCGGGCGAAGCAGCCATGGCGGACCGCACCCCCGGTGGCGCAACCCGCAGCGGGGCTGCTTATGCATCCACTTCGCAACGAGGCAGCACAACTTGCACCGGGATGCCCTTCTCTGCCCCTGGCCTAGGCACGCTGGCTGCTGCAGCAGAGGCCGAGCGGCAGACAAACAGGCGGGAAGCAGCAGCGGCGAGGGCGAAGCATATGGAAGAGGACTCCGACTCGGAGGACCTGGAACTGGAGCCGGACTGCGGCGACAAGCGTGGCCGGGGGCAGTTTTCCAAGAAGAAGGCCCTTCTGCGGCTGAGGCTTGTGCTGGCCTCTCGGGCGGGGTACAAGAGGGGGAAGCTGGCCAGCACTCGCAGTGCTGCAAGCCGCGGCGGCCAGCAGTACTGCCAGCTCAGCTCGTTCACGCTCAACCGCACGCAGCTGCCTGGATTGGCGAAGCTGCACGACAACTGGCCATGCGGCAGCAGTGACCATTTCTTCACCCCCGCCACCATTCTCCAGCTCTCCTCCCGCCTGCTGGAGAGACAGGCGGAGTTTGCCGACGACGCCATCCACGGCGAGTTCCTACTGCGCCTAGCCGAAGGTCTGAAGGGTGCGGAGGGCCCAGAGGAGTCTGGCGTCTTCGCCATCCAGCTCGTGGACCGCGCCCTCATCAACAGGGTCCACCCTGTTGATTATGATGATGATGATGATGATCAACAGGGTGGACCCTTGCAGGTGTGTGCGGCACTGGCGGGGCTGGACATAATGCTCGCGCAGGTGCTATTCAGAAGAGTGCTCTGCCACGTGTAAACTTGTCCGCACACCATGCGTGCTGCGGGCGGGGCCCCCTCACCTCCATGACTTCAACGTGATCACAGTACCCTGGCCGCCTCCATCCCTTGTGGTATGCCTTGGGGTGCACGCAGGCAGCATCACAAGCAGAGGCACCAGCAGCTGGCACCCGCAGCAGCAGTGCTCAGCAGAAGCAAACAGTCTGCTGCTGAGCAGCAGCTGCAGCAGCTGTGTTAAGCCTGAGTAAGCCCAGCATGCACGTGTACGACAGCGCAGCGCTGCAGCAACGGTGTGTCTGTGCACCTGTAGCGCCGGAGACACCTTGGGGGGATCCAGATGGTGTTGATGTGCTGCTGCCATCTCGTGCACGCCCAGACACGCAAAAATTGAAGACCGCAAACGCCGAGGGTGGATCGGCTAGGCTTGACGTCTTGCCGGCTAAGACGAAACCGGTTAGCTTATAGCTGCCCTCGACTCGGAGCACTAGTGCACTGGCTTCGATACGGACAGGCGCCGCTGAAAACGTTGCCCAAGTCTGTGCACTCTTGATGACGGCCAGTTGCAGCTGCTCCGTCACGGGATACGCCTGCCAATTTGAAACCTCTACCACGTCGTGCCTGCCAGGCAGCAGTGCACTGCAGTGCACACTGAGTCAGCAGTGCAAGCTCCCCCCCCCCTCAAACCTGCCCCAGGGGCGGGGCAACCCGCTCCAGATTGCGCAAGTGGGGGCTTTCCCAAGTCAGGTCCCCGTAAGGTAGTAACATATGGCCAAGCCAATCTTTGATACATGTATATATGTACCGGTACTTCGAAGTATATTTATGTACGTAAACGGTATATGTACTTTTAAGTACCACATATAGAGGTATGTAACAAAATGTATACGTACCTGCTGTTGCACGGGTTACAGAGCAGCAGAAATGGCTGATCGGAGAGGGTGTCCTGCACTGAATGCAACCATGCTTGTGGCTTTTACTGTGTGGCACACCGCACCAATACATGGCACTCCATTTGGTGGCATGTGCACCTAGCTGTACCTGTAGGCGCTCATGGTGTACCAGCAGCTGGGTGGGGCGAAGAGCAGGTCACCTGGGACACGGGTTGTGGTCCACTAGTAGCGCTGTAGCAGCATTCTGGGCCCACCAAAGTGTATAACGCTATGCGTCATCATCTTAAAATCTGTGGTCAGCGACAGGAGAGGAGGGCAGCATGCTCATTCAGTGCACAGGCCTTTCTGTGCCCCAAGAGAAGATCATCTTGAAGTACGTCACCACTACCTAAAACCTCAGCTGACAACCACAGCAATCACCACGGTCATAACTGCAACTCGCATGTGCTGCTACAGCACATTATGTTGTGTGACTACTAGCACTACACTGGTGGTGCTAGCAGTATGTGCCACCTCATGCCAAAGTGTTTGCAACGCTGGCTTCTTTGTCCTATTGGTAGACACATGCGCACTGATACCACACTTGGTGAGTGTACGGCTGCGTGGAGTTTTACTGTGGCACTGGCAAAGTGCATACTGCTGGTCAATAATGTAATACCACAGCTGTGCCCGAGGGGCACAGCTGGCGCTCCAAGTTGAGGGCAGACAAGCAGCAGGGTACTGGGTAACCTAGCCGAACGGTGTGCAGTTTTAAGAAGTTACACAGATGCTTCTTCCCCTGCCTCAACCACACACTATACGTCAGTTCACCCGGACTGACGCAGCGGGCGATGTTCAATGTGGTAATATAACACGACATGATCCCCCAAGCTGAACTTCATTTTCTAATCAAAATTTGTCAAGTTTCAAGCTACAGTGGGGTAGCCCCTGCTGGCCTTGTGAAGGCATCATCATGGACCCCCACAAGGGAACCTACAAGCTCGAATCATTTTAGTTGTTACATGCTGGTGAAAGCACGAGTTGTAGGTAGTCATGAACCATGGAGGTGCCTGGATGCCAGGCAAAGGTAAGGCACGTGCGAGCCCAGCTGCAGTGTTTGTGTGTTGTGCCAGGCCACTGCCATAGCATGCATGGCTGGCTGTGGCGAAAGTGTGTTGTGAGACTGACACGTCGACTGTGTCTGAGTGACCACGTCCACTGCAGCCATGGGCAGCCTGCAGGGCTGCTCAGCAGACCGTGGCACTTTCAAAGTTTACCCGGAATGCTTGCATAATACCGCTGACTCAGTTGCGGAATGCCGAGTGTCATGGTGTATACAATAGGGATGCGAAAGTCCGTGTACGTATATTACGGCGTATACGATATATACGTATATTACGGCGTATACGTGAGGCCCGTATACGCCGCCGTGTACGCTCCTGGCGGCAGCGCCTGCCCGTTGCCTCTCACACAAGCTTACAGGTGCAGGAACGCGCGCTGACGGATATGCAAGGCAGGCGCACGGGTTATTGCTTGCCTCACACCTCCTGTTAGCGTGCGCGGCTGGGCAGAGGGGCGGCAATCATCTTTGCGGAGAGTGCGGAGTGTGGCGGCTGCTGCCACAAATGCACGGCAGATGCAGTGTCATGGCAGCAGCGGTGGTGCCGCGACCTCTGAGCTTCATTGCACCATTGGGCAGCGGTCGCGCAGGGGGACTCGTCAGGCACCTGCCTCAGCGCTTCAGGCCTGACAAGAACTGCAGAAACGCTAGCTGCCGCGCCGAGTAGCCTGCTACTGCTGTAGTGGTACCTACTGTAGTGGCACCACTGCGACGTGCGCGCGGCCCGTCGGCGAGCCGGTGGTCGTGTCTCATAGTCTCCTACTCCTAGGTCAACATGCCGCAATGTTCCGTGGAACGGTGCCCCATCTGCCTTTCCGCCTGACTGGGGGGAGGGGCAATAACATCCCAAGAACATCCTAAGTGGAGGCTTATGAAGTGTTCAGGCGGTGTTGGCACGCATTACCAAGCAAAGCAGAAGATCACTCATAATGTTGAGCTGCATGACCGGTGGCCATGTATACATGCATATATGCGCATGTGCGACTTCTAGTTGGTAACTGGACAGTCACTGGCATGGTCGCCAGCATGTTTGTGGGTGTATATGGGTCTGTAATGTCACCAAAAATGACCGGACATACGGATATACGTCCATGTATACGTATATACCACGCCGATTTATACGTTTAACGGATATACGCCGTATATAGTCGCCATATATAAGTTTTTTTGGCTCCCTGACGGTGTGATCCAGGCTCCTTTGGCAGCCACACGCTGCCACGGGTGAAACCGCCAACAAATTGTCGGTGACAGATGCACCGTGATATACGTATAGTACGGTTCAACAGACACACCAAGGGGTTGACCAGCATGAAGTGATGCATGAAGTGATGCCATGGGGCCCTGCAATAGTGGCAATGTATGGCGGTGCGTGTGTATACATACATTTGCACTTCATGGCATGCATGACATCCCCAAGCTCTCGGTTGGAATCGTGAAGCTTGCAACAATTTGCAACTGCAGCACGAATGCGCTGTGCTCCAACACCATGGCCTCGCCGATGAAGCTGCGAACCTTCACAACCTTGTCCGGCCCTCGGTGCAGGCCCACAGGAGGTGCTTGGGGAGCCGGGGCGTGCCAAAAAAGCCTCTCCGGAGCTCAGAGGCGTTCTAAGATCCGCGCACGTGTACACATGTGAGAAGCGCCAGACCACTGGTGAGCCCGGCAGCACGCACCATCAGCAGCCAGCATCAGCAGTAGCGAGATGAACGACGGAGGAGAGGCGGCGGCCATGCCGGAGCAGCAGGGGTCACCCCTCGCCCCTGTGCCCTTCCCCCACCCTCCGGCACAGCTTCAGGTGCAGGGGTTGGGAAGGGAGGCGGACGACGCCAGCGGCCGAGATGGCCCCGGGAGCGGCGATGGCGGAGCTTCCGGGCTAGGCAAGAGGTCGCGCGCGGAAGACACCGCTGGCACTCGCGCGGGCCTGAGGAACTCCCTCTTCGCACGTGTTGGTGAGTGCTGTTTTTCTGCAGCTGCTGCGACGCAGCCTTCTGCCCCCCCCCCATCGGGGGGGAGTTGGCCGCCCTGTAGCAGCAAGGCGAGGCTGGTAGGTACTCGCCGGAGACCAGGGTATTGCTGCCGTGATGTGCGCACAGAAGTGTACGAGACCCTTTCCAAGTCGCATGAATTCGGTCATCGAGCAACACAGATCTGTCCGGCAACGAGTCATTCTGACTCATTCACCAGTTACTTCTGGCGCCAATTTGGCTCAGTTGTCCGCACGGTCTGTGCCAACTTCACGTGATGACAGGCAAGAGGTTTCAGTGAAGCCGCACCATTACAAACAGACGCCTTGCCAAACACCAATTGTGCCCAGGCCAGGTGCTCAATAAATAAATTTTTGGTCATGAATCATGTATTTATTACCATTAGTCCCACAAGTATTTTCCTATTGCAGTCAGTGTATGTACACAGAAAAATGCACATCATTTTCCTGTTGATAGCCAACTTCAAGGCGCACACGCCAGTAACTTCAAAATTACCAACTTCAACTTGGAAGTGAAGTTACAGACGATTCCGGCGGACCTTCCGGTTTCCGGCGGCTGCGAAGTCGGTCTTTTTCGAACTTTGGCGGGAAGGGCAGAAATCACAAAAGACACACCACCTCAAACGACAGAAGCGACCACACACGACGCACGCACAATGGCGGCGTGTGCGTTGGGGTGTGGTGAGGTAACGGGGTGGTTTGTACGCATGAGTAGCCGCCACCCGCCCAGTGTTGTGTGCCGGCAGCAGTGTGGCGCTGTAGCCGGGGGGCTGCTGCTGAGGGGCAAAGCAGGCCAGCAGTATGGCGCACACCAGCACACGACGCACAGGGCACCGGCGGACCCCTGGGCGGTATCAGCAGTCTGCTAGTGCCTAGTGGGCTGTGTCTATGGCGCGGCGGCCGCTGTCATGCCGCGGTGGTGGTGTTGTCCCCCCGCCACTGACGGCATACTGGCGTACCCCCACGGCGAGCGGGCACGCAAAGGCAGAGGTGGGCGCGGGCGGCGGCTACAGGCCGTGAAAATCACAGCACGTGTGCCGCAAGCCAGAGCTGGTTTACAAGTAGGACAACACTCCCCTACGCCGGTGAGCTCGCCCCGGTGTTGTGTGCCCTGACATGCCCTGGCGTGTGACCACCCTCAGCGGAACAGTGCCGGCACTGCTGCTGCTGAACGACGGCGGGGGGGGGAGGCAGCGGTTCTGGACGCAACCACACAAATGATCATATCTCAGGCCCATCTGGGAGTTAGATGCTAAGGTTTTGGCACGGCGCAGTGCTGGACCTATGCTGCCATTTTTGTCGGTGGTGTACCAGTCAGAGATGTTGCGTGCTGTCACTGTCGTGTGCTGAAACCAATAGGGATAATACTTATAGGACTAATGGTAATCCTGTGATCACCTGCAACGGTACAGGGGAAATATATTTATATCATTATGTCTGGCTGCACTATTGCTGTCATATGAACCTGTGCTTGTCACGAGGTCACCATTATGTGCCCTCACAGCTATGGCAACACAACCAGAAGGGAGCTTTTGCCGGCGGTGTTACTCTGGCACCGGTTGGTGCCGGTGTTCCCATACAACAAGCACCATTCTTGTAAGCTTCAGCTTACATAGTGGCACAGCACGCTCAAGGCACTACAATAGCTTCGATGAGACCTTACTGCAGTGCGTGGAGTTTGCATGCCTAGGCAGGGCGCTGTCTGTGAACCAGCAGCCCGGAGCTAGCTGCTGGCCTTGCAGAAACGGTTATGGTGCCGCCGCGGCAGTTTTGCTCGCGCTGAGCGGCACACGCACAAAACAGCAATGTACACCACTTGCCGCGCAATTGGCAGCAACAGTTAACGGTCTTCCAAAACAGTAGCACAGACAGCGACAAGATGTTGTGATAGCCGCCGCATCAACGCTCGTTGCACAGGCCGCGATTGTAAGGTGTACCGCAACCACCACCCGCCCGCCCCAACGTGCTTGGCTGCGCCGTGCCACCTCTTGCGGCTTTTATCATGCCATGTGATGACCCGTGATTTGCGGTTTATTTTGTGCCTTGCACTTGCCGCAGCTGCTGTCCCAGCTGCAGCTTATTGTACTGCCATGAAGCCGCGAGAACCGTGCAGCTAGAGATTGCAATGCTGCAGACAGCACTGTGTGCGGGTGCTCTGCTGCACGATTGTTATACTTCGAAGTAGGTTGCAAACATAAATATCGGCACCATCAATGACCATTCAGTAACAACTGTTTGACTCATAATGACATTCCGGACCCACTTCTGGCACTGCAACTTTTTGCTGCTGCCTCTGCACTCCCCACCTTCGTGACGCGTATCATCGAGTACTGCGGCCGAGGGAGTTACCTCTTTGTTGTCTGCTGCAAAGAGCTGCAAGCCCAGTACCTTACCATCCATGCGGGCGACATGACCACGTGCCTACCCTTCACCCGGTACCTGCCAGCGCATGTGCCGGTTCCACTGAAGCTGCTGCAGTGGGCATTCGCAGCCAAGTGCCCCAAGCAGCGGAAGCTGTTGTGGTGCGCCAGCACGCATGGCAATGTCGAGCTGGCCGGAGCGCTACTCCGTCTTGGGGTTTCGTGGCCCCCCTCAGCATTGGATGTTGCTGCGCTCCACAACCGGTTCCACTTCATACAGTGGGCGCGCGGAAACAGGTGCAGGTGGGGCGACAACACCTACCGCGCCGCAGCTGAAGGCGGTCACCTCGCACTGCTGCGCTGGTTGCACGCGCGAGGCTGCCCGCGCGGCCACGGCACCCCTGCGATCGACGCCGCGGCTGGGGCCGGCCACCTGAAAGTGGTCAAGTGGCTGCACCGACACGGCCACGCATGGGGCAGGAAGACATGCCAGCTGGCAGCTATGCTAGGGCACACACTTGTGCTGCAGTGGGCGCGGGCGCACGGAGCTTCGTGGACAGCCGGCACCTGTGAGGTGGCTGCCTGTGTGGGCCACCTGGAGACGCTGCAGTGGGCGCTGATGCACGGCTGCCCGCGCAGTGTGATCGTGTTCACCAATGCTGCGATTGGGCGCAACCTGGAGGCGCTGCAGCTGGCGCGCGCCCATGGTGCCCCGTAGAATCGCGGGGTGTGCGACTTTGCAGCACAGAACGGAGACCTAGTAGTGCTGCAATGAGCGCGCAGCAACGGCTGCAGGTGGGGTCCACAAACGTGTCGGGAGGCAGCAGCCGCCGGTCACTTGCAGGTGCTGCAGTGGCTACGTTCCGACCCCCACCATCCTTGCCCATGAGATTCGTGGACAATAACCAGTGCTGTTAGGAACCAGCACCCAGAGGTGGCGCAGTGGGCGCTTGACAATGGCTGCCCTGCACCAGTGGGTGGTGGCGCTGCCGCTGATGGGTGACTGCACAGACGTCGTGTACATGCACACAAAGCTGCTTTCATCAATGTTATACAAATCCATGGTGGCCGCCAGACTGCAGTCATGAGTGAGTGTCTCTCTGCGGCGAGCGTGCTGGTTGTGTGCTGCTGCTGCTACCGGTGTGTGTGCTTTTGTTTGTGTGCGTGCACATACTTCAAGTAAGTACTACACATACTTACTTGAAGTATGTTGCTCGTACACAGAGGCTCATGAAGCCTGTTGTCAGTATAAACCAGCACCCAGGGTGTTTGGTGCCGTGCGGCTGCGGCGCATTGTGGCAAGGCGGTGCATCGCTGGCAGTATTGTGTGAACTGCCTGGATGCAATGATTTCGCACCTGCGCTTAGTGCTACTGTAGTGTTGGGACCTGGCGTGTGCAGTTACACACAGCGTGTCCTGGGTGGGATGGCACATGTGGTGTGCCGTGAGAGGTTGTCGCCAGGCTAGGCATAAGGCCCACATGGCAGCGGCACCAGTATTATGTGTCCGCTACTGCCGCTGATGGGTCTGCTCTCCGTCTGCCGCAACCAGCGCTGGAGACCAGCCTGTCGTCATTCCAAATTGTTTTCGGCATGTTGTTACATCCATGTAGTGTCCTGCGCTTGCTGTACACGTGCTGAGTTCCTACGCATTTAATGCAATCTCGGGGCGCATCCTGTCATGCACTGCTGTGCATCAGCCTCAGGCAGCAACCGCAGTCTCAGGCACCACGCGCTGTCAACAATACGCCAGTGGGGTGGAAGTTGGTGCATGCGATCGCGACTCGAGTGCGCCGGTGCCACAGTGCTTGCGCCTTGTCACGACACATGTAATGCGCCTGGCACTCGGGAAGCGTTCCGCGCGCGCGCCGCCCACATCGGCGGGGGAGATCAAAGACGTGCATCTCGCCCGGGATAGAGGGAGCGCGCCCACGTCGGCGGGGAGTTCAACTTCAACAGTCGATGGATGACGAGCGACGCTTGACTACTAGTAGTACGCCGCGGGACGCCTGCTGTGATGTTCATGTGCGCGTTGGGGGCGCCTGCCGCCTGCCCCCCGACAGAGTGCATGTGGTGTCTTGGCTCTGCCCCCTGGTGCGGAAGACCTGCTTGCATGGCAGTTTGCGGCTGCTGCTGCTGCTGTAGCATGTACAGGAGCCGTGAGAGGTAGTTCTACTGAGGTAGCATGTACAGGACCCGTGAGAGGTACTTCGAAATACTTGTGTGAAGTACCGTAGTTACTTGTGGTGTGCAAGAGCCCATGCCCCCCTGCCAGCGTGCGCGAAGCAGTGGCACATGCGCAGCAACATCTACACAGGAATCGCACCTTCATACAGCCAAGAGCAACAAGTGCTTATGGCAGGCAGCGGTACATACATATGTGCAGCAGCAGCCGCCGGTGCGGCCGCGCCACCAGCGCAAGCGGCGTTTATTTTGTTTGGTGGCTGTGCAAATTTGGACAAACCGGTGCTGGGGCGAGTGAGACTCAGTGTGCTCCAGGATTATTCCTGCTAGTGCCTTCGCTCGCCATGCCGCATCAATGGACACGCGCCACACTGCTCTAATGCTGGTCCCAGCTGAGTGAATCTTTGCTCTGCAATGCAGACATCTATGTCACACACAGTCCTACACTGGTCAGGTCCCGCGAATCATGAAGCACACGAAACCAAACATCCAGCAAGCCGGCGGCAATGGGCACTGCCGCCAGAGATGAGCGCTGTGCCAGCTGCACATGAAGAGGGAGCATCTTATTGAACAACAATCTTTTTGAAGCACCAGCACTGGAAGCGGTAGAAATGCATGTGCGCCAGTGGCCATGGTAGCAGCTGCTGAGCGTGTGTCATGCGGCTTTGGCAACTTTGGCGGCAACAGCTGCTAAGCAGCGCCAGCAGCAGCAGCTGAGGCATGCAAGCAGAAGCTGCGGCGCACCAGCAAATGCTGCCTCGCATGTAGCAGCAGCACTGGAAGCGGTGGCAGTGCGCCAGCGGCAATGGCAGCAGCTGCTAGGCATGTGCCATGCGGCTTTGGCAATATTGGTGGCACCAGCTGCTCACCAGCTGGCGCCAGCAGCGGCAGCCGGCAGGAGTTGCTGAGCACCAGCGCCAGTAGCAGCTAGCAGCAGCCACTCAGCCTGCACAGTCTAGACTAGTCTGTAATGGCATACAATGCGAGAATGACTGGAACCACACCCCTGCTGCAAACATGGTACCTGGAAATGAAAACCTGGCAAATCTGACCTGTCTTTCGCAGCTAAGGCGTCGTGTGACTGCCATCAGGCTGCGCACCAGAGGATACTTCCTATCGCTTGGCGCACGTGGGGGCTCGCCTGCTTGCATCTTTTCTTGCCCACACCGCCACGGGCAGGCACCAATCGGGAGCCGGCTACCGAACCGAGAGGCGTGCGGAGCGGGCGAGCGGGCGGGCGGGCCGCCATAGGATGTACCGCTGTTTGGAGTCACTACCTCACATCACCAGGCTGGCCACAAGCACGGCGTCCTTGGGCGGTCACAGGGCTGCAAACCTCTAGGCTAATGGACTGCTGCTGTTGCTCGGCGGCGCAGACGCGCATCTGCAGCTCCTTCACACACATGTGCGCCACCGGCAGCATTCCTGTCGACGGCCGCGCCTGCGCGAGGGCACAAGCCGGTGGCGGCAGGCACAATTTGACATTAGTGGGGCATGATGGGTGATCCCTGAAGTGCTGATGCACACCAAAAGTGAGACCTGTCAGCCACTTGTGTACATGTGCAGCCAGCAAGGCATGTTTGCGGCTCTTTCAAATGCAGGAAGGTAAAGCTGGAGTGGCACAGGTGAGCCACAACCGGTATCGGCGTCAATAGGGGGGCTGACCTGCGTGGAGGCGCAAGCCGGTGGCGGTAGGCAGGAGTCACTCACAACTGATCTGATATGCGTGTGCATGCGTGTGACAGTCGCGGGCCTTTTTGCGATTTACTACTACTGGCAGTATGTTAGTGCTTGTAAAACCTAAAGGGGTGCGTTAGTGAGCTTCAAACATGGCGTTCTGCAGGGAGACCACGGGCTGTACAGCTGTCCATCATAAAGCCATGGCGTGGAATGCCCTCTGCAACATGCCAAGAGCACAACTGTTTTGGCTTTGGTCACCATGGGCGTTTTCAAAAGCTGTATACATTAAGTATATACTTCGGAAGTATCATGTAAACACATACCGGTACTTCGAAATACCTTGCTCTGTACAGTACTCCAAGTAGAACCAAATAGAAGTATGTACCCACTTGAAGTAGAAATAAGGTATACTATAATAAGCTGGGGGGGCACCAGCATGACATGCCTGTACACAGGAATTGTAACTTCCACGAGTTTGGACGCTCATGCTGGATAACGCTCGTGACCCTCCGTCCAACAAGCTAGGGGGGCGCACCTCCATAAGGAGCGCTTTCGTGCGCAGCAGCTCCTCGCCGGATTCGCACCGTGCCCCCCCCTGCGCGCCGCCTCCCTCCTCCTCCGCCTGTGCGCCTACTCTGACGCACTGCCGCCTGCTGACGCGTCTCCGCCGCTCCATGGTGTTGTCAGCGCCGCAGTTCTGCAGGCGCAGCTCTGGGAAGGTGAAGAGCTGCAGGGAAACAAGCAGATGCCAGTGCGAGACCACAAGACGGGGACATGGGGTGCCATCATGAACACATCTTAACATGGCTAGGTTCATGAGTTGCTGCATAGAGAAGTGAGTGCTGTGAAGAGGTGCTGGCACGGTACATGGAAATCGTTTTTGGGCCTGCACAGGCGTCGTTGCCGCCAACCACACAATGCACGGCAGTGCACCGCCCAGGAGCACTGGAAGCATTGTGCGAAAGCAGGCTTTCGCACGAAGAGCTACAGAAAAAGAGCCACCCAGCGAAATGGCCCTAAACAGAAAGGTAAGCCCCATAACTGCCATGGTTCGGGCAAGCTGTGCCTGATGCCAGGCCATGGTCGGTTGGCGATTGCCCCGTACACTCACAAGTAAGTGCCCGCAGTACATGCACTGGTCACGCGCAACAGCCTGAGTGCCTCAGCGTACGTACAGCGCATACGCGCACAAAGTGCGTTGTGGGCAAGCAGCGGGCGTGCAGGGCGGCGGGCACACAGTAAGTCCGATTTTTGTACCGCTAGTAGCTAGGGTTGGCACTTCCGTATTCGTACATCTACGTACATTCGTATGTAATGTACGCGTATATGGGAAAAGGACGCTGCTGGTGCCGTACATTCCGTATCTGGCCCTCACAGCCTCGCACAGCGCTGGCGTCCCACGGGGGAAGCCAGGGGCCCTAGCTAAGCGGCCTAAGGGCCTGTACGCCTCTTTTTGGCATCATTACTGGCTGGCACGGTGCATGGTGCCATGGTGATGCTTGTTCTATGTGGTGTTGCTGCTGACCGCACCACCAGAGGTGCGCGACATTGCGGCACATGGAGGCACTGGAGCCAGCGCGCACCGCGAGGAGCAGTGAGC
>JAULBY010043654.1:0-12999 GCA_032358315.1 Ophiocytium majus
GCACTTGTGTGCTGTACACAGCCACATCCTTCTAGCATCATGACCGGCCTACGCACAACGCCAATACCATAACACTGGCGACAGAGGCCGCAGCTGGCCAATAGCTGCTCCAGCCCCACCAGCCTCCGTAGCGCGAGCTCCCAGCAAAAAAAACACAAGTACTAGTCGTGCACTAGCCTACACGGTAGCGCCGGTGACCAGTACCTCATGGCACCAGAGCAGCCAGCCCACATGCGCTCTCAAGTCACTTGAAGTTCTCACCCTTGTTGGACTGCTTGTCGAGGGGCATTCTGCTTGGTTTCCGGCAATTGCCCTGGAGGCCGCGCATGGTGCACACAAACCGGCACACACAAAAAAATGGGTTAGACCTGGTACATGTAGTAACCTGGCATATCATAACATGCACGTGTAACAGTAGTTTTATTCATTTGCACTTGGGGGCGTGCAAGAGCCCATGACACATGAGGTAGGGACTCCAGACGGCGGTATATCCTATGGCGGGCCGGCCTGCCCATTCGGACGCCCATGACACATGCATGCCAGCACGCTCACTGGCGGCCATGACACGAATCAAATGCACGACAAGTATGTACACGCGTGCGGACCAAGAGTAATGCAGCATGCTGCTGCAAGACAGCAGCAGACAGTGGCGGTGCGCCAATGGCACTGGCAGCGTGCAGTGCGGTGCGGCATTTTTTATTATGCATGACCATGGTCGTCGTTTCGTTGAACTCATACATGTGTACCAGCGGACCACACCCTTCAAGAGCAGTGCATCACCCCGTTAGACATTACAGCTCACACCATGGCTGCGGCATTTAGAGCTGGGGAGTTGCAGTTGCGGCCTTGACAAGTCCACTGTGGCGCTCGCCACTTTGCATGGTGTGTCTTCGCTAACCAATGGCATAGCTCTGTCTGTTCGGATGATGCATGTTGCTGTGCACACACTGTAGCCGTGAAAATCCGGTTCTGCCTCAAGCGGTGTAACTACTGTAGCCCTGGCAGCAGTACACGCTGCACTTGTCAGTGGCCACGCAAATGCAACTCCCTTGGTGCTCACTGGTTGCACACATTGCCCATGCCACTGCATGCCATGTGTGCATTGCGCGTGTTGTGTGAATACAGGTACAGCCGTGGCAAGTACTATTGCCCCGGGTCAACCATTGGGGACTGGGAGGCCAGCGCATGGCAGCCTGCCTGGCAACCAGTGTGAATTCATGAACAAGTGTACATGAACACGTGTACATGAACAAGGAGGCACCAAGCGACAGAATGTGACAACATACATGGATAATACAGCACACCCCGCAGCACCACACTGCTGCCACCAAGCACTGCAGTGCCCTGGCTGGCATAGGGCCGCCAATCTTGAGTACTAGGCCGCCTGAACCAAGCAGGCGCTGCGCTAGACGTGTTGGCTTACGACGCACACAAAACAGGTTCCAGTGCGGTGCTGGTGGCATGTCATTTATAAATCAATGTATGATGAAAACGCGTGTACATGGCATGGCTCTGCTGCAGCCGCTGCTTTTCAATCGTGCCAGCACCTGTACATGTGCATCCGTTAGAGTAGTTCTCTGGCAACATGCCAGGCTTTCCTTAGAGTATGCTGTACACACTGTGCTGAGCATTGCCAGCCTGTTTGCTAGCAACAGCGTGTCCTAACAATTTTTTGTCTGGTTACGCACGTCTGATCATCCTTGGTCTGGTCACGCACGCACCGTGTGCTAAGGGCTTTCCGCGCCCTAAGCACAGTTTAATAAGAGTACATGTGCGCACTTGCGCGATTGCTGCCATGCATTGCAGAAAACCACAGCATGCAGGGCATCGAACACGCCAGAAGGGAGCTACTGACACACAGCACGCCTGTGCAAGCATGCCACAGCACTGCACACTTGTGTAATTGCGCCTGCATTGCCTGGTGCGCCCAGCCGCCTGGGCCGCCCACTGCCGATTGTGTCGTCTAAAGATGGCTTCTGTCACCGCTGCTAGGGGACTGCTGAGCACTGCTGCTGCTGCTGCTAGTAGTAGGGTAGTTGTGGCTGAATACTACAGGGTGAAAATCACTTGGTTTTTGGCTTGCTGCGATGGAAGGCCAATGCACCTCCCTCCACTGCAACAACCGCCTGCCTACCACAAGAAACGCTCCCATGCTACGCCCTGAGCACTGGTGCTGCCACAAATCAATGCCACGTGCACATTGGCCACCGCAGCTTAGGTTTGCTGCCACCCACACTCATGTGTCACCCCCATGCCAACTTCGACCCCGGGCATGCCTCACTCACAACACACACAAGGGAGTGAAATGTCGTGCCAGCAGTGCGGAGGCAGCAGCCTTGCCCCTGCCTGCCGGCAAGAAATAGCACATGACCGGGACCATGTCCACCCCCACATGGCGCTATTCTATTTGCTACATGGCGCAATGTGGCTGCCAGTGCTGCAGTGACGCGCTGACTCTGGCGCTGCTGAGCAGACTTCACCTGCTGAGCAAACTTCATCTGCTGAGCAGACTTCATCTGCTGAGCACACTCCACCTGCTGAGTACACTGCACCTGCTGAGCAGACTCCATGTGCTACGTGCTGAGCAGACTTCATCTGCTGAGCACACTTCATCTGCTGAGCACACTCCACCTGCTGAGCACACTCCACCTCCTGAGCACACTCCACCTCCTGAGCACACTCCACCTGCTGAGCACACTCGCTCTGCTGAGCACACTCCATCTGCTGAGCACAAACTTCAACTCCCTACCACCTGCGCAGCAGCGTGGTGATCATCCTAAACCCGTCCAGTATGCCGCCCCTCTTGTACTCCGCCGTCGAAGTGGGGTTGAACGCCGTGTACATGCCGCGCCATGCCGCCAGTAGCGTTCCCGCAGCCACCAAGCTCACCACCACAAAGGGAATGGGTGGGACCTCTCCCTTGATGGCTCCACGGATGGCCAATGAGACTGTGACGTGTGGCATGTGGGCCAGTGCATCAGGGCAGTGCAGGGGGGCAGTGGCAGTGGGGGGGTGAGCAAGTAGTTTGGTTGATTTTGCACTTGGGGGGGGGGGAAGAGCTAGCCCATCAGGCGGGTTGACAGTGCAGAGGGGCAGGGGCAGTCGGGGGTGAGCAAGTAGTTTGGTTGGCTTGCACTTGGAGAGGTGCAAGAGCTAGTCAGCATGGCCTTTTTTTTAATTGATGTGAAGTTTGGCTCAACTGGTGAAGTACTGCTGTTGGGAAAAGGCATTTCAAAGTACTAGTACTACCGGTACATTTAGTACTTGAAGTACATTGCATTTTGGCTGTGGTGGAGATGCTGTGGTGCATGCCGCACCAGCCACAGCAAACAGGGCAACATCCTCTTTGGTATACCTACCAAAACTGAACAAATTTAGCTGTCACCCTGTGCATCGAAAAAATCTACAGTTCATGTGCACACGCCACGTGTAATTCACAGGTGCACTTGCGTGCCTCAGCGATGATTCACAACTTATGGTGCACAAAAGGCACCAGGACCGCATTCAAAACGTCTATGCAGCGCAAGGGGAAGAGCAAGCCCGTGCTCATAGGTGCAGCGCCCACATAGTGCCACTGGCGGCAGCACGCCTAGTGCTGCACAACGATGTACTACAAGTATAACATACTGCAAGAAAATGCATAGCAAGCGATGAGATCATAACGACACACATGGACATGTCAAGTATGTGCACGCTGACTGCACGTTCCTGTTACTGGGAGGGATGCGGCCCAGGCAAGTGCCAGAACCTCAAGCATGTCCTTTGGTGTGGCGCCCACATAGTGCCGCTTGCGGCAGCGCGCCTATAGTGCTGCACAACCCATGTACCACATACTGCAAGTAAGTACAGCAGTAAGGTAGCAACAATACACATGGATATCTGTAGTGAAGGGTCAGGGCTTATAATGTACCTCCAAGCATTTTATACTTCAAGAAGTACGTTAAACTTCAAGTACAAATTATGGCATATTTATAAATGAATACGCCCAATGACGCGATATACAATGTAGATGTTGTATAAATACGTTTACAGTGTATATAATTACGTTATGCGGCGTGTTACATACGTTGTACGGCCTATAATGCATTGTGGCCCATCGGTACTAGTAGGTAAGTGCAGGTTGACTGCGCGCTCTGTTTACCTGGCAGGGACGCGGCCCACGCCGGTGCCAGTATTTTTAGCATGTCCTTCTGTGTTGCGGTTGCATCGTTGGTGTACGAGCCCAGCAGTGGCGACACACCCAGCCAGCCTGCACGACACACATGAATAAACCACAAGACACACATAAACAAATTGCAAGACACAAGGGCATAATGGCAAGTAATTACATGTATATATATATACGTATTGTATATATATATATTATACGTTATATATACATGTGCTTACTATACGAAGAACAAAACACAGCCTGAGCAACACACGCGAACAAGACACAAGACGCAGTGGCACAACGGCAGGATAAGGTTCCATGCATACATGTAAGCGGCAGCAACGGCTGCTGAGCATGCGCGCAGTCAGTGTGATGAGACAGTTGCAACGATGGCACCGTTTGATGTGCAAAGTAGAATAGGAAGCACTGTAGTAGTAGTACTGGTGGTAGATCGCAACAAACCGCGAAGGCAAGCTCTGGGTCATACATGGTGAAACCTTTTATAAAAAAATGCTTGCAGAGAGGGTGAGAGTGGACATGATGGTGTAGCTTTTTCTAGCGCTCAATTTAGTGTCGTTTATTGCATTTGTGGGCGTGCAACCACCCAGGCACAGTGGATACTGGCGTGTGTGTATGCAGCCAACCGGGCACGCTGAGGCTGCGCATACACATATTTACTGATGGGTCACAGCGATAAACTTTGCATTATACGCCGTACGACAGTATGTACATGCGGCATATCATGTACAACAGATGAGCGTATTTAAACGGCAAATGTGCCGTATATCGCGTTTTGGGCGTATCATGCCATATTTTTTACTGAACTAATATAACGTCTCTATAAACACTACTACGTTATATGCCGTAGCCCATCACCACACGTGCTCCTAGCTGCGCACTGTCGGCCACAACCAGTACAGCAAGCATAGAGGCCTGTGCGGGCCGTCAGGCCAGGGGACGACCAGCCGCGGTAGGTTGTCGAAGTAGTAGTTGTATTTATTTTTCACTTGCGCACGCACCGTGTGCTAAGGATTTTCCGCGCCCTAAGCGGTGTTTGATAAAAACACGGCAAGTGCACGCATCAACCCCGCCAGCCTGCTCTTGAAACGGTCATGCAACAGCGCATGTTGGCCTCTCCCTTCGCTCCTGCTGCTTGGCGAAGAGAAGCAGTTACTTCAGGTAGTTTGTATTTATTTGCACTTGTGGGCGTGCGAGAGCGCAGGTCATGCAAGCCAGCATGAAGCAGTGGCACACCCAAGCCCATGAATGTACTACGAAGTATACTCCAAGTCCAAATACTTCAAGTATGAAGTACACATATATACACTCACGGCTCAGCACAGTCAACAACAAAAAAGGTGCCTCGAGTAGGCAGTACACGCTGCTCAGCAGAAGTCTTCATGTACCATAATTTTGTGAGCATTTTCCGGCACATTTTCTCACCTATGTAGAAGGGCAGCGCGGTCATGAATGTCTCCAGGTCTAGACCCTCCCCGGTATGGACCCCCCGCCCAATGGCAGCAAACACGGTCAGGGCACCCAGGTCACCTGCCGCCAGCACAGTCCTGTGCGCAGGCGGATGGTGGCAACAGATGGCAAGGGGTGAGAGAGGGGCTGCTGCAACTCGCGTTTGTTATCCATGGTATGATACCAGAGTCGATGGTGGCGGCAGGTTGGCAAGTGATGAGGGAGGGGCTGCTTCTCGCGCTTGTCAACCCTGGTATCATAGCAGCGGTGTCAGCACAGTCCTGTGACCAGAAAGTGGTGGCGACAGGGTGAAACACGGTGAGGGAGGGGGCTGCAACTCGCGCGTGTTATCCCTGGCATCGTACCAGCGGTGCGACTACAGTGCACTCGCAATTCTTAGTGGGGGGTGGGGTCACCCGCCTCGTAACCCCGTACTGAAGAGAGACCCGCACTCATTTAAATAGCGACGTGTACACTTTGAAATATAGATTTAGTATAGCAACCATGTGGTCAGCAACAGGCCTCCGTACCCCCACACCAAACCACGTACGCACTGAATCAAATTACACTGCATCGCGAGTGCTATGTGCACACGTGCACACTTGCAGCATGCCCACGTAGCGAGATCTCGCTGCCGCGGGCGCAGCCCTGTGTCGTTTCAAACGATTTCACACAGTGTGTGAGCCCCCACAGTTACAGGCAGTTACATGTGCCGGGTGTGCCCACATGACGGTGAGAGATCCGGACAGTTGCACACACAGCAACACAGTGCTCAGCAACGCGACCTGACAGACACTACGTACACCCAGGTAGTGTTCTCACTGCTGCGGGCACAGCCCTGTGTCGTTGCAGAGTACGTTTTCACTGATTGTGTGAGTCCCCACAGTACAGTATACACACACTGGGTTACAGGCAGTAACATTTGCTGTGCGTGTATAACGGTGAGAAATCTGCACAGTAGCATGCACAGCGACAGCTCAGTAACGCGACCTGACAGACACTACGTACACCACCACCAATTGCAGCGGTTCTCCCATCATGTGCTGAAGTGGCTTGTAAACAAATGTCAGCGCCAGAAACGCAGCTCCAGGCACCCTGGTATCCTGAGTTGTGCTGCTGGCCACCCACATCCAAGCGCTTCAGGTGGAGCCGGTCAGCACGTCAGGAACTGGCGACTGTGCCACTTCAAGAAGTACTTTTGTGAACCGGCAGCGCGTCAGGAACTGGCGACTATGCCACTTCAAGAAGTACTTTTGTGGAGCCGGTCAGCACGTCAGGAACTGGCGACTATGCCACTTCAAGAAGTACTTTTGTGGAACCGGTCAGCACGTCAGGAACGGGCGACTATGACACCTCAAGAAGTACTTTGAGGTTGAAGTACTGGTCACTGCTGTGGGCGGGGGCGGCGGCTCACAGTGCCGCTTGTGGCAGCTTCTGATGTACTTTCATTAAACTCCGCTTAGGGCGTGGAAAGGCCTTTGCACACGGTGCGATCAGACAGGTAGCGAAAAAGCTGGCAATGCTCAGTACTCTAAGGGAAGCCTGGCATGTTGCCAGAGCACTATTCTGACGGATTACAGCCCCATGTCCCAGGGGATGATGTACGTGTTCTCAGAGCTGTGCCACTGCCCCTGCTGCGCCAGTTGAGGAAACAGTATCATACTGTGGCGAGACATGCAGGCTCCCCTCACAAAGCAACACACGGGCTGTACAAACCCGGTTGCAGGAGCTGGCGATTTGCCAGGCGACGGGGGGAGGTGGGGGGGGGGGGGGGAGCTGACCTCTTGCTGATGTCGATGGGGGGGGGAGCTGACCTCTTGCTGATGTCGATGGCGCAGTAACGCGACTTGCTAGTAGACACTACTTACGCTGCAGTGGTGCGGACTGACCTCTTGGTGATGTCTCCCCAGCTCTTGCTGCCCTTGGGCCCGCTAATGTCCAGGCCCGCCTGCCCGCTCCAATCAGTGTCCAGAATCTGTGCTCAGCAGCCGTGGCGCAGCAGCAGCACGCGTGCTCAGCAGCAGTGGTGCAGAGCGGCACGTGTGCTCAGCAGCAGCGCAGCAGCACGTGTCCTCAGCAGCCCAGCAGCTTACCGTAGGTCATGGAAATTTTAAAAGGACCTCCACCTTAGTATATTTAGGGGTGTGGAGCCTATGTTATTATTACTGTAAAACATGAGCCTTATCTAACATACTCCGTCTTATAGTTTTGCCTGTGCAAAGTGCGTCTGAAGCAACACATAACGGTGAATGCTTGTGGTGGTGCGAAGACCAGGGTGTGTCATGTACTTCAACTTGAGGTTGGTGAGTTGAGGTACAAGTACTTCAAGTATGTGTTCAAGAAGTGTATTTATGCCTGTGTACTTGTGGAGTACACACTGAGGTACACCATGCGCAGCACTTTGCACGCTGATGTAAGCCCAGCATGGGACAAAAAAAACAAAAAAAAGTACATACTTCGGAGTACTAGAAGTATATGGCCATGTAGCTCAGCCCGCAAGTACTCCAGTTCACGGTGCCGCTCCGCTTGCTATGGAGCACTTGTCAACTAGGAGATGCGCCTCAGTGCGCTATCGTCCAATGTCCTTCTACTGCAGTAGGACGCAATATCATCAAATAGCGTGGCTCCACTTGCCGTGGTCAGCTCAGCTGCACTGCCAAGCATGTGCCACGCAAGGGGTTTGAATTGGACATAGCAGTACATTATTCTATTATTATCACTTTAAGGATATTATGCGACTATACTATATTATGCGACATAACACATGCATGATCCTTGAAGGTACACAGAAGCACTACAAGAAATAAACACCACACTGTCATACATGTGATTTTCTGTTCAATGCTATATTATGCATATGTCATAGGTATGCATAGTGATGGGTCACAGCGTATAAACTTCTCATTATACACTGTATAAGGTCCAGTATGTATATGCAGCGTATAATGTATGCACGAAAACGTATTTTGTACAGAAAATATGCCGTATCACGTGTTTGGACGTAGAAATACGCCGTATCTTGTATAGCGTATAAAATACGTTGTACACCGTGACCCATCAGTAGGTACGCATAAACGGACCCATGTACCCCCATCTCTCCTCCTTGAGCTGTGGTACTGCATGACCGGTCATGCGTCATCATGCCACACATGTGCATGTGCGTACCACATTGACAGTGTAAGTGCCATCGGAAAAGAGCATTTACTCGCAATGGCACAGGCCTCCACTGTTATCATATACTACTAGAAGTACGTACTACTGTAGTACATGAAAACTCATCTAGGAGCGATAAACTCTAGGTCTCCCCACCGGTAGGGGCCATCACCCTGGGCGGACCCGCGCGAGGGGGTGAACAAAGCAAAGACTTGCGCCTACACAGGGCATATATATACTTCGAAGTACAAGGCTTGTAACCTACTTTATGTCACACCAACGTTATGTCACACGGATCTGTATACCTCTCGCTCTTGCACTGTCATGCTGCGAGCGGTCATGAGTCGTCATAATTATGATTCGTAAAGCACCTTGCGCTGGCATAGCCCTCCACTGGGCTTGGTACCGACTTGTACTGCTGAAGAACGTTATGCCAGCAGCAACAATGGCACGCACTGCATAATGTGTTGTGATGTTGTGGAAATACAGCACTAGAGTGCTAGCGTCACTTGACATCTGTGGGCTCTTGTTCGTCTTCAACACGGCGGCCAACATGTGCGGCATGTGACTGCATCCCACAACCACATGCTTTCAATTCTTCCGCTATATGCGTACACTCCAAAAAAATGAGTAGAAAACATACTTTTGTGTTGTGGCATGGCAGTGCTTGTCACCTGAGTTTCAGGGTCCTCTTCTTCGCCGTCAATGCGTATATTTATTTTTGCATGTGTGTAAACTTTGAAATATGAGCAGAGAAGACAGTTTTGCAGAAAATGGCAGTGTTTGTCACCTGAATTTCCGTGCCCTGTTCGTTGTCGTCTGAATTTCCATGTCCTGTTCTTTGTCATCAAAGAAGAGGACACGGAAGTTCAGGTGACAAACACTGCCATTCACTGCAAAAATGTCCTTCACGTATGCATTGACGACAAAGAAGAGGACACGGAAATTCAGGTGACAAACACTGCCATCCGCTGCAGAAATGCCTTGTCTGCTATACTTCGTAGTCGTACATGTGTACATGTACATTTGTACACTTCAACACAAGTAAACAAAACATTGTTCTAGCGCATGTCAGTGTGTTACCACCTGAATTTCTGTGTCTTCTTGTTCGTCGTCAGTGCATACATCTGCTTCAAACATACACACACTTCAGACACCATAAGTAACCACAATGCTTTTATGGCAAATGGCACAGCTTTTCACCTGAATCTCTGTGTCTTCTTCTTCGTCGTCGCTGCTGCGGCGCCTCATCTGCCGCACAACATTTGTACCTTTATTTATTTATATATATATATATCTATATAATTACAAGGAAACAAAACATTTATACTATAATTACCCGGTATCAGTACAAAACATTGTTCTAGCGCATGCGAGTGGTTATCACCTGAATTTCTGTGTCGTCTTCTTCGTCGTCACTGCTGCGGCGCCTCATCTGCCGTGCCGCCTGCTGCCGCAGCTCCGCCTCCACCGCATCAACCTCCGCTAGGCTGGCCGCTATGCTGCGCAGCTGTGCACACATAGAGGGCATTCAATTTCACATGAAAGGCATTCAATTTAGTGCATATGTATGGTATGTTTTACATACTTCAGAATGTACCACTACTAGTAGTTTTATTTATTTGCAGTTGGAAGTGTGCAAGAGCCCATGACAATTGCATGCCAGCACGCTCACTGGCGGCCATGACACGAATCAAATGCACGACAAGTATGTACACGTGTACGGACCAAGAAGAGGGCTACTAGTAGTAGTACTTCAAAAGTACCTGTGTAGAAACATAGTGGTATATGCAGCTCTGCCTCCACCGCATCAACCTCCGCTAGGCTGGCCGCTACGCTGCGCAGCTTTGCCCACATGGAAGCCATTCAAAGCAGCGCGTATGTTATACATAGTGATGGGCCAAGGCGTACAACGTACTCTATACGTACAGAATCGTAATTTCGGGACATGCCGGTCAACGGCAATTCCATCATACCCGCTGCGGATGCCTACAGCAGCCTATGAAGCCTTGGCATTTGTAATGGCCGTAGCGTGCTGAACAAAAAAATTACGGAAGATGCTGCAAGAAATATAAGGTTATGGCGAATTTACGCCACGAATTACGGAGTAATTTGCAAAAAAAAATACGATTCCGGCAACCCTATCTGTACGTTACTTATTTATCATACAAACTACAAGGTTACGGCAAGTACGGCGTAAACACGCTTTTGGGTGTAGGATACGCAGCACTACTTCTGAAGTGCCTAGTACTTGCGTTGTCCAAAATACGTTCTACGCCGTATTTGCATACGTTATACGGCGTATAACACAAAATCCACACGCTGCGACCCATCGCTATTTATATACCTGTGCACAAACATAGTAGTATAGTTGAGGTATGCAGCTCAGCCTGCACCGTCTCCATCTCCACACGACTGGCCACTATGCTGCGCCGCTGTTGGGGGTGCACACATGCACTTCATATGTTACATGTATAAAAAGTGCTGTATGGGTGCACACATGAAAACACTGTATATGTATATATATACTACGTAGTACGTGAAGTATCAGCAGTGCCAACAGGCGCACACATGAAAGACACCCAACATAAATATATACTTGTGAAGTATTGGCAGTGTCGACGAGTGCATACATAAACATCATTAAGCAGCTATGTACATGTAGGTGCACACATGAAGGCTGCCAATGCAGTGCAGTGCACATGTTAGTGACTGTGCGCGAGGGTGACTGCACGCCAGTGATGGAGCACGCGCAAGCTATCAGACACAGCAGCAGCGGGTTGAGGACAACAGCATGGATGGTGCCTCCCATCCGAGTTTCTCCCTGTCTCAATATGTCTGTGAATGGTTTGTGTAGCCTGATGTCTTTTGCACTCCACAGGTGTGAGCAATGCTGGCGTTTACAGCAGTGTTCTCTTGGCGGGAAAAAATACAGTACACCCAATATGAGCAGCAAATACACCCTCACATACGACAAGAGAACGTGACACGCTTGTCATGTGTGTCTCTGTTATAAACATGATGTAAAAAATGTAATGTTATAAAGGCGTTGCATCCGCGCCACATGTATGTCTTTGGCAGCCACCGTCATAGACACAGTGTGTATGGACAGCAAACAAACCAAAAACAGCGTTCTGCGCCTCAAGACTCCCCTCGCTCTAGCGCACACGATTGCCAACAGCGCAAGCACAGCAGGTGTGAGTGATCATAGCGGGCTCTTCCTGTGCTGGCATTTTTTTGTAGGAAAACTCAATGTTTCAACAAGGTCTGACATATAATTTACCGCACGTGAAGTAAATCACACTGAAGAGTACCATCGACGTAATGGCGGGTAACTGTGCTGCTGCAAAACGATCTGAGGTTGGTTGTGCATGTGGACACCAGCAGCAGTCAGTGTTTAGCAGGGTATTAGCGCTCTCAGAGCAGCATAGTGCCTCTCACACGATGCATCAGCCCCACAGATTGCGCCAATATTTTAGCCCCGTGTTGACCACACTCAACAATCATTGGCGTCATTTGTAAAAAAAGCCTTGAGTGTTGACACGCACAGCAGCAGCAGCAGCAGCAGCAGCGATCATGATTCACAGGCGGCTGTCTCACCCCTTCAAGCCTCTTCTTCTCAGCATCGTCCAGGGTTGACTCGTCGAGCCTCATCTCGTCAAGGGCTGCGTCCTCAGCGTCCCGCTTCGATGAATGAAGGCGCACGTCCACGCACCGCCGCCTCTGCTGCTGCTGCAGCAGTTCCGTGTGTGCATGCAATAGGAATGCAACAGCAACGCAGCAGCAACATGCAACCATAAGCACTGCGCCATGCACGGTGAAGAGTAAGCTGGGAAGTGCAGCACGAGCAGAACCAACAGCGCCGTGGGCTGTTGCTGTTGGGCTAGCGGCAGATATGCACTGCGTCGCTCACCGGTGTTGAGATGCCCGGCCGAGCAAGCTTGGCTGCCGGACCCACCACGCTGAAAGCCTGCACTGTTGCGCACAGCAGCGCCACAGCGGCGGCAGCGGCAGAGAGCTTCCAGCCTCCCATGGTCAAGGCACTGTGCGCAGCAGCAGCACGGGCTAGAGCGCTAGAGCGGTGCTCTCTCGCCGTTGCTGCTGTCAAAGGATCCTGTGTGACTGCATGCACTGCGCAGCAGCAACATGAGCGATGTGAATCCAGACGGCACACGTGTCATGAGTTGATGTACATTGTGCACGTGATCACCGCTCCGCCCGCCCCC
>JAULBY010043665.1:0-37560 GCA_032358315.1 Ophiocytium majus
AGCACCTTAAGCTGCTGGCACCTGACTCAGCCCAATGGGCATGCTGAGTCAGCGCATGCCATGCAGTGCTGAGTCAGTACATCATTGTGCACCCACACACAATTCACTCTGCTTTTGCACCCCCACCCAGCGGTGTGTGCGCATGCTGCCTCTGCGAGTCCTGTGCTGCAGCATGCCTGTGCACAGTGTGGGCTTTGCAGCCCAACCGCATATGCCATGGCCATGCTTCATGCCGCCGCACGGTGCGCCACCTGCACATGCCAATTAATTGTAATGGGGTGGTTGCGCGAGTGGCTGACGTTTTTGTGCGTGTACAACGACGTGCTGAGACTCTCCCCCATTGCTCAGTCACTCTGACCGTTACCCTTTCCTTTACGTCTTGTAGGCCTTGGAGGGTCCAGTGAAATTTCAGCAGATTCGCACCTCACACCCGAAATTCGTCACAACTTTGACGAAAATTGAAGGGGAGCTTCGCAGCGCATCCCGATCACACTTCGACATATATTGGCGGCGGCACAGCGCGGCTGGAGGGAGCAGCATGAGTGGGCTGGTGCGGGCCTGGCGGCGCATTTTCCCCACCGTGAAAGAAATTATGCGGCCTAGCACGATGGAGGATGTGCTGCTGTACGATTTCAAACGCGAGGAAGGGCTGAAGGTGCGTGCGCGCGGTGCTGTGTTCAAACACAGCTGGCGCTGCTTGTGGCATCACGTCGCTGCACCTGCCTGCGGCACCTGCCACCCATCGACGCTTTCTTCATGCTGCGGCATTGCATTTTCGTGGCCCTGCACAGCACACAGTACCCGTCTGCCGCTGCAGCTGGCGGCCACCAACTGGACAACACTGACAGCATCTGCACAGCAATGAATGCAGTGCGGTTTGTAAAAAAAAGGTGGTGGCTGGGGGCGTCAACAGCAAGGGCTGGCGCCAGCAGAATGCGACGCACAGCATGACGGAAACGGCATTGGGTGGCAGGTGCAGGCAGGTGCACGACGTGAGAAGAGGATTATGCACCATGCCACGAACAAAGAACACGCCGGAGCCAGAGAGCTGGGATTGCGCAGCAGGTGCAGCACACCATCAGCAGCAGCAGCACTAGATAGGACGTAACACAGCCGCACCTGATCGGCACGACCAGTCCACACACATGTGGCGACACCACCTGCAGCAGCACAGGCACAGGAACAAAAGCGCACAGCATTCACAGCATTCGACGTTTTAGTCTGCTCAACTGCATGCGTGCGTGCCAGGGGTGGCTCACCGTGTCAGATGCGTCATGAACCTTATGATTTCGCATGGGTGTATTGTACCAGTCATTGTTGTTGTTGACACGCTCGCGCACTGTCCCCGCACTCACCTACGTGTGTGCGGGCCAGGAGTGGCTGGCCGCATCAGACGCTTATCAACATCACCACTTCCTATTATGCTGTACTGTGTGTGTGCCAGGGGTGGCTCACGGCATGCGATTCCGCGGCGGGCGGGCGCAGCAGCTGTGAGGTGGCGTGGCATGACGAGGGAGCGGAGGGCGGCGGCTTCATGCGGTTTTCGGGGAACGTTTCTGGAATCATGACCCGCAAAATGGCGCGCTCAGGGTTCTGCGCGACTCGCTCACCCAAGGTGCGTGTTCCGCGGAGCGCCTCTTGTGTAGACGTTACATTACTGTTATACATAAATTGGGATAGGAATACATACTTCTGAAGTCATTCTTTCATTTTAGAAGCCATATACTTCGAGTATACATGCATACATTATTTCTTGTGACTATGTGTACAATATGGCGAGGGAGCGGCGAGCGGCGGTTTCATGCGGTTCTCGGGGAATGTTTCTGTGGAATCTCAGGGTTCTGCGCGACTCGGTCACCCAAGGTGCGGTTCATGGCCTGCCTCTGGTACAGATGTTACATTGCTGTTATACTTCATTCATAGGAGTATGATTAATGATATTTTATTGTAGAATTTGTATACTTCGAGTATACTTCAAAGTACATACATACTTCGAGTACATTATTTAATTGTGACTATACATTATGATAAGGGCGCAGCGAGCGGCGGGTTCGTGCGGTTCTTGGGGAACGTTTCTGGAATCATGACCTGTGAAACGGTGCGCGCAGGGTTCTGCGCAACTCCGTCACCCAAGGTGCAGTTTGTGGCCTGCCTCTTGTACAGATGTTACATCACTGTTTTACTATGTGATACTTCTTCATTCATAGGAATATGATTAATAATATTTTATTGTAGAATCTACCAAGGTACTTCGTAGTATATACTTCGAGTATGCATGCATACATACATGCATACATACATACATACATAGTACTGTAGTACTACTAGCAGTACAGTATTTCTTGTGACTTCACTACTGCATTTTCTGTATACTCTAAAGTTACTGCATGTACTATTTACGTACTTCGAAGAATGCATTTGTGATGGTTGTTATCATACCTTACAAATACTTCAAGGAAGTACTGCAGAAGTAGTACAGTTCAATTATGGGGCACTTGCGGTTCTGCACGACTCAGTCACTCAAGATGCGGTCCGCGGCACGGCTCTTGACTCACATAAAGTATTTCCACAAGTATATAGTGTATAATACAAGTGTAGAGGTATGTTACTGGTAGGCGACCTGCCCTGGCGTAGTAGTGTTGGCTGCGACTGGTGGCTGCTCAGCAGCTGTAGACTCACGCGTCGTCAGTTACGGGCATGTCATGTCTTGCATGCTGGGCGTTCCGGGGCTTACTTCTTCTGGAATCTCTCCTGAGCGGCATGCAACTCGCGTGTATGTTAATCCGGCTGGTGGCTGGAAAGACCATCGGCAGACATGCACACTTCTCTCCTCTCAGACGGGCTCTCACACTCACAGCACATACTTTAGATAAGATGATGATCCATATCTATGTTTACGCGTGTCTTTCATGTGCGCCTGCGCAGGATTATTCGATAGTGTATGCCGTGTCACACGCTGCCCATGTGTGCGCAGCCCACCTTTTACTTCATAGTGTATACCCTGTCATATATGCTGCCATGTGCGTGCATGCGCAGCTGTCATACGGCTTCAACCTGCATGGCTACAAGGGTTTTGCCCCTTGTACTTCGAAGTATGCCCTGTCACATGCTGTACTGTGTGTGCGCGCACCCTACCACTTTTGATACTGAATGCCCTGTCATATGCTGCCATGTGTGCAGCGGTCATATGGCGTGAATCTGCATGGCTACGAGGGTTTGACCTTTTCGATAGTGTATCCCCTGCCACATGCTCTACATGTGCGCGCACCCTACCACTTTTGATACTGTATGCCCTGTCAAATGCTGCCACGTGCGCACACCCGCAGCTATCGTACGGCGTGAACCTGCATGGCTACGAGGGTTTTGCCATGAAGGTGCGCGGCGACGGGCGCTGCTACGCGGTCAACGTGGAGCCGGAGTCATACTTTGACACGGATCTGTATCAAGTGAGTGGCACTACTACTACACTACTTGAAGTAGTATATAATCTCATATTCGAAAAAATGAACTTCTATATATTCCAAGTGTACTGAAGTGGTATGATACTCCACTTGGTCCAAGTACTTCACGGTATCCTGGATAATAGTTGCCGGTATTTCGAAGTCTTATGGATGTACCTCAGAAGTATTAGTTATTGAAGGTCCTTTGGCACAGACCTGTACCAGGTGAAGGATGGTATAGTACTACCAGTAGCATTTAAGGAGTACTGCTGACGACATAGTATTATAATGTGCTTGATGTATTCTCAGTACATACGTACGTCTACTTATATCGAAGCAATACAAAAAATTCAAGTCTGATCTCAACGAGACTTTAGTCTTGTCTATAAGACCAAAATTATTAAGAGCCTGTTACCTTGCACATAGCATCACGTGTCCACGTTGTACTGGAGTCATACTTTGACACGGATGTGTATCATGTGAGCGATCTTATAGTACTACCTAGTATTGTTCCAACATGCTGCTGACGTCATCCTACCACAAAAATGTGCTTCACGTAATCCAGCTACATGTACATAAATGTACACGTGCACGTGTATGCAAATGTCGAGCTGGCAGCATGCTTTGACACACACTTGTATCAGGTGGGTGACATTGTATCATGCCTGCTCCTCACGTAATGCTATGACAACTTGGTACATTGCCACTCGAGTACTTTGTTGTATTCAAGTACACTGAGTTTTGTCACATCTCACAGATGTACATACAGTGCACTCGCATTTTCGTGCGGGGTAGTGTCACCCTGCGAGCAACCCGCACTAAAGCAGACCCGCACTAAACCAGACAGGGCATTGTGCATTGTTTATACTTGAAGTATAGAATCATGTGGCCTGTGACAGGTCTCTGGACCCCGCACTAACCCGCATACCGCACTAAAACCAAGCGAATTGAATCGCAAGTGCACTGTATCATCATCATGCGTGCAGACACTATCAAGTGCTGTTCATGACATCCCAAAACAAGTCACTGATACCGTCGCCGTGTGCAGCAAATGCTGTCCAGTGCACTCGCTACATAGTGCGGTATATACGGGACATATACAGTGTATATGGCTCGCTCATACTACAGTAAAAGTACAGTGCACTCACTATATAGTGCGGGGTAGTGTCACAGCCCCTGACCCCGCACTATATAAAGCCCCCCCCTGTATTAAAATGGCATTGTATATGACTTTGTAGGGTATTACGTGGGCTGCGACAGGCCGCTGGACCCTGCACAGATAGTTCGCATACCGCACTACACCAAAGCGCACTACATCGCGACTGCACTGTATGCTACATGTGTACTGAAGTATACATATTTCTTGAAGTACATGTTGCCGTGCACATATACATACATATTTCTATTATAAAATGCTCGGCCCGGTGTCCCCCCTACAGAGCTGCGTACTTGCCGTACGGTAACATGTATATTATATAATGCTCGCCCCGGTGTGCGCGCTGCAGGCCACATGCTGGCCGTACGGTAACATGTACCAGTGTCATGTGCGCAAACACTATTAAATACTGTCATGCCTTGGCTCGCCCCGTGTGCGCCACACGCGGGTGCACCGTTGCACCATGGTAGCATGTACCATTCTCATGTGCGCAAACACTGTAAAAATGCTGTGCACAAAATGACTTGCTCGCCCGTTTGTGCGCCACACACACGTGCATGGGCAGCATGGGTGTTCATAAATACAGTGCACTCGTGATATAGTGCGCACTGGAATCGTGCGGCTCGCGGTATAGTGCAGGGTCCATGCAGCTGGCACGTACCACATGATTGTATACTTCAAAAAGTACAAATGTGTAGATAGATGTACTAAGACTACATTTGATACAGTGGGGGTCTTGATGTAGTGCGGGGTCAGGCGCTTTGACACCACCCCGCACTATATAACGAAAGCACTTTACTGTATGACTGTCATGGTCATTTGTATGAGTCTCATGTGCGCAACACCGCTATAAAAATAATCTGCTTACCCGCGTGCGCGCTGCGCCCGAATGCATCGTCAGCATGGCTCTCTGTATGATTCTCATGTGCACAACCATTACTATTGACCGCCGCTACACTATGAAACCCTCTATTGAAAATGACCTGCTCATCCTTGTGTGTGCCTCGCACATGTGCATGTCAGCGTGGCTCTTTCTATGATTCTGATGGGTATTTGTATGACTCTGATGGGTATTTGTATGATTCTCATGTGCGCAATCATTACTATTGACCGCTGCTGCGTGCGCCGCGCACAGGGGTACATA
Organism: Ophiocytium majus; assembly: GCA_032358315.1. NCBI lineage: Eukaryota > Xanthophyceae > Mischococcales > Ophiocytiaceae > Ophiocytium > Ophiocytium majus. The sequence goes on from JAULBY010043665.1 coordinate 5,741, forward strand.
GTGGCGCCCGCGGGGCAGTGGACGGAGGTCACCTTCCCCTTTGACGGGCTGCTGCACACATCAATGGTGGGTGGCACGTACTGAATACCATAAGGTTGTTGCATGATACTACTACTACTGTATAAAGTATGCTTCAAAGTGCTTCAGAAGTACTATATACTTGTAAGTATAGTGGTCACCTTCCCCTTTGACGGGCTGCTGCAGACATCAATGGTGGGTGGGCATTTACGGCACATACTGAATACCATAACATACTTCGATGTATTTTTACTACAGTAATATTATGGTAGTGGAAGTAGCACTTGCCATCTGTAATAGCATCATTTTTCGAAGCATAATGCTAATAATAGTAGTATGGCATGTCATGATATCCAAATGCTACGTAGTACCTGTCTGTGTTAGCATGCTGCCAAACAGCAGTGCCCTCTGCTGCACGCACTGAACGTGGGTGCCCCAAACAGCGCTCTCGCACATCTCTGCAGAGGGCATGTCATTGTAACGAAAGCAACCAACGGTGATTGTAACACAGTGCACGCGCGATTCAGTGCGGCGTAGTGTCACCCCCCCGGCACCCCGCACTGAAGCGAGACCCGCACTAAATCAAATGAGGCGTCGTGTGTCGTTTATATCGAGTCATGTGGTCTGTGACAGGCCTCCGGACCCCGCACTAAACCGCATACCGCACTAAATCAGAGCGAACCAAATCGCGAGCGCACTGTACAGGCAACCAAGGGTACTACTGTTTCGTGCCAAAGTAGGCACTCGCAATGTAGTGCGCGGTATGCGGGCTTCAAAGGCCTGTCACATACCACATAATCATACCTTGTTTAATCGTGTGGGCATGCTATTGTAACAACAGCAACCAACGGTGATTGTAATAAAGGCAGCCAATGGTAGTACTGTTTGGTGCCAAAGTAGGCACTCGCAATAAAATAATGATTTTTAATCTAGAAGTAGTGGGCGGAATCCGGCCGTGTGTGGGCTCCCGAGGCCTGCCACCTACCACATGATTGCACTTACTCTATGTTTTTGTATACCTAATTGTAGACTTCAACAAGTTAATTCTAGACGTATACTGAAGTACATGCGTAGTCATGTACTCCGTGGTACCTAATTGAGGCAATTGGTAGGCACTGCCCTGCACTGGTCCAGCTCGGGTGTTCAGTGCAGGGCGCGAGGGGGGACGACACTTACCTGCGAGTGCATGCTGCTGCATGCGTGTTCCTGGACCGTTCTTTGACCGTTCCACTTTTCAGGGAAGGGTCCGCGATGAGCAGCGCCCGCTGGACCGCGTGAGCCTCCTCTCTTTGGGCGTGTCCATCTCCAAAGACCTGGACCAGGTGTGTGCATGCACACATGTGTTCATGGATGTGAACACATGTGTTCGTGGATGCGTTAACATGTGTTCATTGTGAACATGTTCACTCATCGCTGGACCTGTCCACCTCCAAAGATCTAGGCCAGGTGCGGCACCCCCAGTATGAAGTGTGCATGCATGCGTTCACACGTGTTCATGAGTGTGTTCACATGTGTTCATGGCTGGGATGTCCACTCATCGTTTGGGCCTGTCCATTCCCGAAGACTTGGATCACTAGTAGGTGCGGTGATCCCCGCACTTCCCGCAGTGTGCTGTTGGAGGGGCACCGTAGGTATCACACTGTAAGACCCGCCCTAGTACAAGACCCCCCCGCATACACCCCAAATAAGGCCTCCTCGGCGGAGTGGTTTGGGGGCGCTTGGCTGCCACACCGGGGGGTACCGGTTTACTGTGAAGCAGTCAGGCATGACCTGGGGCTGTTGCACGCTCATTGTGCACTGTGTATGGCAACTTGTGCGCGCTAATACGCTCCATGTTGTGCCCTTTCTTCCCTGCTGCAGCGAAAGCTCACTCATGCGTGTGCTTCGACGCCGTACATGATGTTTCCGGCCGTCCGTTTACTCGCAGAAAACTAGCTGTACTTCAAGTACTGTATACCTGGAAGTACTCATGTTGAAGTATGTGTGTATGTGAATTTCCTACACCAAGCACGAATCTATATGCTGTGAACCGCCCCTGTTCCTTTCGCGGGTAGGGGGGCAGAGAGGCCCTTTTCCAGTTCGACATTCAATGGGTCAAGGCCTAGCGTCTCCATAAGACAGAAGATGCACTTCAAGTTCTTGTAGTTTTATTTATTTGCACTTGTGGGCGTGCAAGAGCCCATGTCATGTATGCCAGCACGGCCACTGGGTGCCAAGGCAAACGCATGGCAAAGTATGTGTACGAACAAAGAAAGGGCGGCTAGCGGGAGCCAGCAGGCCACCTAGGGCTCGACCTGCCAGGGCAGGTCACCCGCCAGGGTGCCATGCGCTCCCTCCCGCCTACACCCGCACCCGCCCCGCACATTGTAGTTCTATTTATTTGCACCTGTGGGCATGCAAGCGCCCATGTCATGTATGCCGGCAAGCGCACTGGTGGCCATGGCAAATGCATGGCAGTGTATGTATACATATGAACACAGAAAGGGCCAGCGGCCAGGCCTGAGCCGCCGGCAGGCTACCTAGGGCTCGACCATTGTAGTGGCAGGAGGGTAGTGTGCCAAGACTGCAGCTACATGAATCGGTGTACTTCGAGTACGATGGACAAAATCATGCTAATGAGCCAGCAGCTGGCAAGTGACCTCAGACCCCTGCCTGTTGTGTTTCCATAGTGGGCGCCTCTGCCTGAATGATCAGCGCTGTGTGGCCTGCACTGCATGTGAACAGCTTTGTGGAATTGCACATGCATGAGCACCAAAAAGACAACTCACTGCTCGCGTACCATGCACTGCCGACGTTGGTACTTAGTGGCACTGCAGCAGTGCACACACTGTATAGGGTACTTTGCAGCTTGTGCACACACATCGTAAGAGTGCATAGTGCTGAGCATCACCATGCTTCCGGCTAGGCACAGGGGAGGGCAGCACGTTTGTCATGTCTTTTTTCCGTTTGCGCACACCCTGTGTGCAGGGCTTTCCGCACCCAAGTGGGGTTCAATATTTCATGTACGCTGGCATGCGTGTGGCATGGGCTGTTGCACGCCGCAAGCGCAAATAATCACTACTTAGAAGGAGCCCGTGAAGGAGTTGCTGAAGTGATTTACTCCTAGCATTTACTATAGCTGAACAACGTCAAATGGGGTGGGAGAGTTAACTAGTTTAAAAATACAAGAATAATTACCCAAGACAGTACTTAGGCACCAGGCAGACAGCTTTAGCACATCGGCAGTCCAAACCCAACACGCCTTACCACTTGCGTACGAGGCGCTGTACAAGCCTCTGTGTCTTGGGGGAGGGGGGGGGAGGGCACTTGGTGCAAGAGGAGTGTTTCCCCTAACATGTTGCAGCAGTGGCGGCGGCGGCACTGTACGTGACGAGCGATGACCCACAGGTGCGCGGGTGCTGCGGGAGTGGGTGTGTAGCAGTGTAAATGCTACTCCAAGTACACACTTTGAAGTATTATCAGTGGGGGAGTGCGGCACGGCAACAGGTACAAGGATATGGGGCTGTAATCCGCTAGCGTAGTGCTCTGGCAACATGCCAGGCTTCCCTTAGAGTACTGAGCATTGCCAGCTTTTTCGCTACCTGTCTGAATTTTCTGGTCACACGCACTGTGTGCAAACGGCTTTCCGCGCCCTAAGCGGAGTTATAATAAGAGCACAAGGAAGCGCGCATGTACTCGTGGGGGGAGCACCGGGCGCACGCGGCCGCAGCGGCGGCGGCGCGCGGGTTCGCGGAGCGGTTTCTGTGCGCATCCAGCGATGGCCCACAGGCGAAAAGGTGTTATAGCCGTGGGAGAGTGGCCATAGTAGCAAATGCTGTCATTGCTTTGGAAGGAAACACTAGGTGCAAGAGGAGTCTTGCCCCAAAGTGTTCCAGCAGCCGCGGCGGCGGCGGCGGCGCGCGGGTTCGCGCAGAGGTTTCTGTACTCAACAACTTGTGTTGCATTTGCTGCAGTCCACTTGTACAGGCTACCAGCCAGATCTGATTCTGCATACATGCAGGGTCCAACCATGCACTCATTATTAATTTTCAGTCCTTAGGCAAGCAAGCCTTGGCAATGTGTTAACAGCACGGTTGCAAGTGAGCATGCTGCTGAATCCACTTCTTCGACTGGTGGCATGCCGGGCGTTGTCAGGTATGTGGTGCTCAAAATCTGAAACACGATGTACGCGGACGTGCGATGCAGCTGTTGTGAATAACACACACACGCGGTCAGCCAAGCAGCGGGCTAGCTACAACTGAAGCACCAGCATCAGCACATCGCCGCCACATGAAGTGGTGCGGAAGTTGCACACCGCTTGTGTGTCTGCTTGCACAGCTTCAAACCCACCGTTTCCGCAACGTTGTGAGTGCCGATACATCGGGGCTGAGGCCTCCTCCCAGCGTGCGGTGGCGCTGCCGCATGTGTGATGGCAGCTGAAACTCGCACAGGCGTCAGAATTTGAAGCATAACGGCACTGCAGGTGTCGCACTCTCCGCTGGTGTAGACACCACCGGATGCGCCATGCTGTGGCAACGCCAATGCCTGTATGCAGCTGCGATCGTCCTGCCACCGCCGCCGCGCTGCTGCTGTGGTGTGGGAACACTTTGACCTCGCTCAGCGTGTGTGTGTGCAGCTCTGGCTCAGACCTTGCTGCGGAAACTGTCTGTTGACTCTGAGCCCCCGCGGGCCCCGCGAGCTGAGCTCGAGAGGCACTTTTGAAGTCGAAGCCTTCGACTGCAACACTGCCTGGCGCGCCTACACAGGAGAGTGCCAGCAGCGTGGACGCCTGAGCCAAGGGTTGGATGGGTGAAGGGGGGGCTGGCGTGTCCGCGGCTGCAGGGGGTGGCGGCAGTGTGAGTTGTGGGCATAGTAATTGTCATCATCGCAGCAGCAGTTGGAGCCGCGCCGGGTGGATGATGGCGGCCTAGGGCGCCGGGGGGGCGGTAGCGTCGCCACGCCCTGGCGAGGGGGCTGGGGTGAGTGTGAAGGTGGGTTTTCAGGTGGGTGGCACAGGAAACACACGGTGGTTCGAGCTGGTTTGCGTGCACTGGTGTGTTGGCGTTCTGCTGCGGCACTGAAGGAAATTCCACGCGCGATAGTTAGATGGCGATAGTTCCGACTGGAAACCTCTGCCTGACAGAAGCGCACGACGGGGCCTTGTCGCGTCGTCAGCTGCGTGCTGCTGCGGTCCCCATGACGTTGACATACAGCTCGCACCCGGCGCGCGTACGCGCAGATCACTACGTTGCCGAGGGCTCGGCCACTGACAGTGACAGCGACAGCCACAGCAGCAAATCACACCATGAAGCGCGTCGTCAACATCAGCGCGTTGCGAGAGGGGGCGGCGGCTTTGAGGGCAGGGTTGACCAAGACCAACGCGGTGGCCGGACCAGCAGCACCGGCTCCTGCCATCAGGCTGCCTCTGCAGCAGCACCCACTCGCCCTCAAATCTTTACAGCTGAGGGCGGCGAGACGGGGCTCGAAACCTGCAAGTGCCGCTGTGCCTGCGACTGCAACCACTGCGTCACCAGCACCAGCCGTCAACGCGTTGAGAAACGCAGAGGCGGGCATCCCGCGGGCGCGGCGGCCGCTGCTGGACACCTTGTCCGAGCGTATGCAGCTGCGGCCTCGCATGCTGACAGTTTCGAGGGCCATGACGAGGGAGAGGGTGGTGCCCGTGCCCGCGGTGGGGCATTCGTGGGGGGTGACGACAAACTTGAGCAACCTGTGCGGGCACGGCAGCTTCATCATGCTTGCTCTGGGGTATATGGAGAGCGACGTGCTCATGCTCAGGGTGAGTGTTGACGGTGCCTAGTGGCGTGGTGCTGCTGCTTCTAGCTGTGCATGCACCATTTTGTGTTTTGCAGTGCTTGCACCTCATGACTGCAGTCACTGAGCAACCAAGTTGCTGTGATGCGCACCTCCAGAGCTGTTATGCAGCTGCAATGCAGACACAGAATACCCAATCACCGCTGCTGCTGCTGGCTGCCGGCACTGCACCAATATGCCTGTGCAACTACTGCTGCTGTCAGCGCTCTGTACCCACACACATTTATGCTGCCGCTACATGCGTGTTCCATGCTACGTGTCCTCCAACACACAAAAAATGCAGGTGTTTTCGGCGGGAGGGATTGTGCTCAGCGTGCTGTTCCAGTACTACCGCCCCCAGCCCCTGTGGATTCCCATCAGCTGGAACACCCTGTTCCTGCTGATCAACGGCGGTATGATAGCGCTGCTGATCAGCGAGAGGCGTGAGGCGACAAAGCTGGAGTGTGAGGACGAACGGGAGGTGTTTGAGGCCATGTTCGCTAAGCTCGGTGAGAGCCCACCTACAGCCCTGCCATTGCGGATGAAACCGCTACTGCGTGACAGGTTGCCGCACCGCACATGATGAGTGACTGTGCCGATTTGTGGCATTGTGCGGTTTGTACTCAAGAGGTCTTGTCACCTGACGCAGGTACTTTGCTAGCAGTTGAACACGAGGCTGGAGTGTGAGGACGAACGGGAGGTGTTCGAGGCCATGTTTGCTAAGCTCGGGTAGAGCCGTATTATAGCCCTAGTAGTTGGTATGTTTTCTAAGCTCGGCGAAAGCCCAAGTACAGCCCTGTAGTGGGTATGTGTGTGCCGTTGTGGATGAAACCGCTAGTAGCGTGACAGGTTACTGCAGCTCGGTGGGTGCCCAACTACAGCCCTGTTGTTTGTCTTTGTGTGCTGTTACGGATGAAACTGCTAGTAGCGCGTTAGTTTGCCGCACCGCACATGATCAGTGACTGTGCTGATATGTGGCGTTGTGCGGTTTGCACTCAACTGGTTTTGTTACCTGAGATAGTACTAGCAGTAGTACTTTGCTAACAGTTCAACACAAGGCTGGACTGTGAGGATGATCGGGAGGTGCTCGAGGCCATGTTTGCTAAGCTCGGTGACAGTCCAAGTATAGCCCTGCAACCGGTCTTTGTGTGCCGTTAAGGATGAAACCGCTACTAGCGCGTGAAGTTGCCGCACCGTACATGGCCAGTGACTGTGCCGACTCAAAGCTGCTGGCACCTAACTATTTGTTGGTTAACAGTTGCTCGTACATAACTGATTACGAGTGCTGCGTGGCTTTGTGCGGTGAGAGCCCACCTACAGCCCTGTAGTTGGTCTTTTGTGTGCCGTTACGGATGAAACTGCTAGTAGCGCGACAGGTTGCCACACCGCACATTATCGGGCTCGAAGCTGCTGGCACCCAACTAGTTGTGGGGAACAGGTGCTGATTCACAACAGTGGCGTAGTACTGTGTACTCAACTGGTCTTGTCACCTGAGACAGGTCCAAGTAGCGTAAAGCACCATATGTAACGACCCTCCGCGTTGTCAACGGCGGGATCTGCTGTTGCTAGCACGGGGGACATTATACAATTCACCCGCGTCATACAGAGCACCCAAATTTATATAGAATACCCCCCGCGTTGTCGTCATTAAGGCGCCGTCAGGCTCGCGGGGTCTCGGTATACAGGGCTATATGCCGCTGCACAACAACCCCCTCGTTATACACGACCCCCTCGTTGTACATCGTGCTTTACGATACTGTTGCACTTCAACAGGGCAGTTACAGGGTGACGGAAGGTGTGCGAGCCACTCTTGCCCAGCAGATGAAGGAGTGCATCGGCGGTGGTACTTGCTGCTTGTGTTTTCCCCGCACATGTCAAGTGCTGTGGCGCCATGTTTTCTAGCACATGCCCCCACCTCGCACTCAAATGTTTGTGTGTGAGTGGCAAGCGAAGCAAGAGTTGACCAAGGGTGTTCCAGGCCATGCTGGCCAAGCTCTGTGTGGATTGGCACCAGAGTTGTTCAGCTTTGACTGCCAGTGACGCCCATGCTCGTGCGGCTTATTGTGCAACTACGGTACACCTCACATATCTATGCACACACACATACTTTAGAAGTCCAGTATTATACTTCAAATATGTACTGCCGTCCGTAGTATATTATGCTCATGAGTTGCGACCACACCGACCCGCATTTACTTCAGAACTACACATGTGACGTAAATATGTGTACGACAGTCGTGCTGCGTGGCCACGTCAACCCACCCACACACAAACAACCTCCGCACCTGCCGCTGAGCCCTGACCCCCCCCCCCCACACACACATGCCGCTGCCATAACTTCCCGCTACTCCAGGCCTGTCAGCAGTCGAATTCCTCCACCTGGTGCGACCACAGCCAACCCACACTTACTTCAGAACTACACGTGTGACGTACATACTGTGTTCGAGCTGCTGACTCCGCCCCCTCCTCCCCCCACATGCCGCTGCCATGACTTCTGCTGTTCCAGGCCTGTCAGCAGTGGAGTTTCTGCACCTGGTGCGACTGGCGGAGACTCGCACGGTGCCGCCCGGCACCAATCTGACAACCGCCGGCCAAGCGCAGTCACACCTGTACCTGCTGTGCAGCGGCGACGCGGTGGTGTCTGATGGCGACAGCGACCTCATTGGGCACCTGACAAAGCACCAGTTTGCAGGGTCCATGTCCTTTCTGCGCTTCATGAACACGGTTCAGGTGCGCTGAGCAAGTTGGCGCCACGTAAAGGAACATGTGTGTATAGTACTACAGTAGTACTACTGTAGTATACTGCTTATGAAGTACTACTACCTGGCAGTTTGTGCAGTGGTGTGTGCCGCGTTCTTCCTGCGCTTCATGAACACGGTATAGGTGCGCTGAGCAAGGCTCGGGGTGGTGCTACGGTACATGTAAGATGCATGCCATTCATAGGGTTGCATGAAAACGCATATATGGGCATTACTTTCTTGTCAAAATATGTGCAATAACTTGCGATGCTGGGCCAGCCACCATGCAAGAACACCAGTCACTTCCCACACAAGCCTGCGCCAAACTTTTCCTGTCACCATTTTCTTCAAAACATTAGCCATACACGCTGTATATACGTTCCGTATACGGCGTACATGGCTGCTCATTTACGCTTTCGCGCAACCCCAGTCATTCACCGCAGGTGTGTGTGTGGCGGTTGTGGCCTTGGTGTTTGCTGCGCACCAACATGAGCCAGTCCTATTGCTTTTTTTTACCTCCACCGGTTTGGTGAGGGGCACACATGTGTGTGTGCACTGCACATCGCTTGCTGCCCGCCCTGTGTTCATGCGTCGCGCTGCTGCTGAGCACCAGCTGCTGCTGCCGCTGAGCACTATTGCTGCTGCTGCTGAGCACTGTTGCTGCTGCTGACCACTGCTGCTGCACCTGCACCTTGCTGCCGACCACAGGAGCACGAGCGCGACAAGGCTCGCGAAAAACAGGACGTCACAGCGCTGCTCAGCGCACTAGCGCACGACCTCAGCAGCCCACAGACCAGTGCAGCTGCTCAAGACTGGGACATTGATGCTGAGGGGGCGGTGGTGCCCGTGGGGCGGGGGGGGGCAGTGCGGGCGGTTGCAGTTACTGCGATTGCTCAGCAGGAGGAGAAGCAGCGGGAGGGGGAGGAGCAGGAGCTGTGCACCAGCAGGGCCAGCGGTGAGAGCAAATTCTACATGGTTGCTTTGTTGCCTGTGCGGATGTACATGTGTGCATACAAATATACTACGTGTATTGCATGTATACATGATGTGTACCTTGTTATGTGGTAGTAGTTTGTGGATGTGTTCATGGTTTTACACGCAAAGACATGTGGGTAGGACGGGCAGGAGGAGACCTGTGCAAGGTTAAGAGTTAAGTTAAGAGCACCAGCACTGGCAGTGTCCCCAGTCACGCTATGTGTTGCATGCTTCCATGACTGCGTGTGCCCGCCTGCCTGGCCGTTGCTCACTGATTCACGTGGGCATATTTCTGATCATCAAGTACAATGTGCACGTTGCTCACTGGTTCACGTGAGCATGTACTTTCAATCATCAAGTATGATGTGCATTATCCATGCCACTTGCACCTGCGGTGTCCCACGGTCCAGGTGCCTGTGAGACGCACTCGAAATATGAAATATACTGAAGTATGAAAAAAAGTGCCGTACTGGTTTGAAGTACTCTTGCAGTACCCCATTCAGCAGCGCTGCTGGTGCTTGCATCTCTCGCCGAGTCACCCAGGCGACCGCTGCATGCGCACACAGCAGCCTGCCATAGCTCCCCTCACAGAGGTGCCACCTGCCACACCGCCCGTGCCCACCATGACACCTGTGCCGCGCTGTCTGTAGCACCGCGCTGCCACCGCTGCTGCTGTCACCACAAAGCGCCGCCACCGCTGCTGACACCGCTCAGCACTGCTCCTGCTGCTGTGGCGTGGTGTGGTGTGGTGTTGTTGTGCAGTGCGAACGCTGAGTGAGTCTCACTTGTTTGCCTGGGACTTAACACCAAACCACTGCTTCTGCCGCTGTGGTGTGGTGCAACACGTGGTCATGTTGTTGTGCAGTGCGGACGCTGAGCGAGTGTCGCGTGTTTGCGTGGGACTTCCACCTGCTGCGCGCCTACCTCAAGAGACACCCACTCGAGGGCAACGCCATGCAGGTGCGTGTGTGCAACCCACCAACTTCAACTCGCGCACACATGGCCCATGTCTCTGGGCTATTATGTATGTACACAACTTCAACTGTGTATAATGACGCCTACCTCAAGAGACACACACTCGAGGGCAACGCCATGATGCAGGTGCGCGTGTGCAACCCACTAACTTCAACTCGGTGCACACATGGGCCCCATATACCTGAGCTAATACCGTAGAGATACTGTACAAACAAACTTCAACTGTGCCTGGCCACCTTGTATTTTGACCTGAAGTGTGAACTCCATTCGTTCTCCATGCAGGTGTGTGTGCTTCACCTACATCTGAGCCGCCTTGAACCTCGACCTGAAGTCAAATGCCATCCACCCTACTGTTGTTACTGCTCCTTACTTAATGTCACTGTTACTGTGCGCTTGCACACGCGTCCAATGTGACAAAAAGTGTGCCAACCCTGCGGTGTTTGGATGTGCGGTCATGACGGTGGTGATGGCCCTTGCAGTGACACCTTGGGTGCCTTGTCTGGGGTGTGACAATGTTGTTGTAAGTGTCTCACTACATAGTATGCACCAAGCTGTTCCGCATGATGTCCTCTCATCATACTCCACTTGGGGGCGCCGAAAGCCCTGTGCACGCGCTGTGCGCGATTGGAAATACGCATGCCCAATGACATTGGTTTAACGGTACTTTTGAGGCACTTATGACCCCACTCCTGCTGGTGTGTTTGCACGACTCGGAAGGGCATGACCAATGACATTGATGTACCAGCACTTCTGAGGTTCTTATGATGCCACTCCCACTGGTGTGTTTGTGCAAGCACAGGTGGCGATTTCAGCTGACTTGTGTGCCATGTGTGTGGTGTGACAATACTTTCATACTTTATACTCCAAGTATTTTGCACAACAAGCTGCTCCATATGATGTACTTTCAGTTGAACTGCGCGCGGGGTGCCAGAAGCCCTGCGCATGCGGTGTGCGCGATTGGAAAGAGCACAACAACATTGTTCAAGCTGTGCTACATTATGTACTTGCTGACACTCCACTTCCGCTGGTGTGTGTTTGTGCAAGCGCAGGTGACGATTTCAGCTGACCTCACGCGCAAGCTGGACCAGAGCAGGGACCCGCTTGTGAGGTGAGCCACTGCTGAGCAACACCGACACCGACACCACACCTGCTGAGCATGGTAATCCGCCCCAACGATGTTGATTTGTGTTGGAGGGTGCCAAGTGCTGAGCAGTGCCCTGCCCGGCGGTGTGGAGGCACAGCAAACACCTGCTTCTGCCGTTGCTAACACAGCGGCAGCAGCAGTAAGGGAAAAATGGCTGGCAGTTGCTGCTGCAGCCCATTGGTGGTCAGGTAGCTGCAGTGGCTGCTGGTCAAGGCTTGTGATGAGCAGCATTCATTCAATTAACCTCACAGTTGTGGCAACCAGTGCTTTGACTGCATGTGCAACCTCTGATGGGTATGTTGTTGCTGTTTCCCTCCCCAGCATGTGCAGCACCAGTAGGCCACCAACATGGACCTGTGCTGCCCTCGCTATATATCAACCTTTTGTGGGTGGTGCGTATTTGTGTGTATGCAGGTACCACCAGCTGCTGCTGACGGCCCTGTCCAGCGGAGAGCTGCTGCCCAACGAGAAGCGGAAGCTGCAGCGGTACCGCGAGGCACACAGCATCTCCACAGGTTGGTACACTTTCCGTATGCGCAAGTATTTGTCATAAACTCTACTTTTAAACAGGTATACTACTCCAGCATACATGAGAGTACTTACCAAACTTCGTCTGGGGCGCGGAAAGCCCTGCGCACATGTGTGCACGACTGGAGACAGCATGACCAACCATGCTGTATACTGCTGAAGTAATTGGCAGTACGTACATGAACAAGTTTCGCATGTGGCGCATGCACCGTTGGGTAGCACTGGCAAGCGCACTCTGGACACCGGCATCTGTTCTAGTGATCAACACACCATTACTGCCTATTCTGTGTTGTGCTTCTGCCAACTCAGCTGTGTCTAACCAGACTGGCCACTTGCTGCAACGCTGCTCTTCAATACACCTGTCGCATATTTCCAAGTTTTCTGGTGGGCCGCACAGCGCATGCCTCTCTTCCCTTGTGTGCTAGTTGGCCATCCAGCCGCGCCCCCCAACCGCCCACTCGCACCACATTCCCCACTCACTCATTCTCACTTGCACTGCTGCCCCATCTACTTCTGAGCAGCTGACCACGACGCCATGCTGGCAGAACTGGGTTGGACCCAGGCCGACTACCGCTGCGGCTACCAGCAGACAGCCGTTCCTGCCAGCTTTGCTGCCTATGAGAGGCTGCTGGCAAAGGAGCTGGCGCATGGGAGTCTGGACGACGATGCCAGGGTGCGGCTGAGGCGGTACCGCAGCCAGGCCGCCATTGATCCGCACAGGCATCTGCTGGCCCTCGCAAAGCTTGGTGAGTTTGTAAAGGCATGTGCGTTGTGAGCAGTACTGTTTTTTGACACTAAGTAGTTGTATTTATTTGCCTGAGGCGCTACCGCAGCCAGGCCGCCATTGACCCGCACAGGCATCTGCTGGCCCTCGCAAAGCTCGGTGAGTTGACAAGCGCGTTTGTGTGGTGACCACATGCCAGTACCTTTGGCGCTAATTTGCTGCCATGTCACTTGTTGTTGCTGGGCTGTAAGAATGGCGACCCTTCAAAAGCTCGGTGAGTTCGCAAGGCCATGCGTGTGGTGACCACATGCCAGTACCGCCATGTGACCCCAAGTAGTTGCTTTTTTTTGCACTTGCGGGCGTGCAATAGCCCATGTCATGCATGCCAGCACGCCTAGGGGTGGCCATGGCACACGCCCGACAGTGTATGCACACGAACACAAGAAAGTTTCTCTGGACAACCAAGAACCATGACTGCTGCTAGCAGGCAGACCTGAGCCGCCGGCAGCCTAGAGCTTGGCAAAGTAGCTGCCCACTCACAAAACTTCCCCTGTCACCATTTTTCGTGCGCTGGCTTGTGCTTGTGTACCACCCACCTCTGTCTGCTGAGCAGGCTGGAGCCTTGACCAGTTTTTTCATGGTTACTTCGTAACTCGTAGTGTAATTTCACCGTACCTACTTCAAGTATATACTTCTTAGGTATGTTCCAGATGGTTACCTGTGTCTTCTCCCCCCCTAACCATTTTTTCATGTGCTGCGCAGCTGCTTGTGCTTGTGATCCACCTCTGTCTGCTGAGCAGGCTGGACCCTTGACCAGTTTTCTAATACAGTGACTCTGTAAACCGTTATGTAGTTTGGCCGTACCTCATAACACACGTTACCTGTGTCTTGCCCCCCCCTCGTCTAGTGCCGTTAAAACTCCCGCACTCACCGTTTTTCATGCGCTGCTTGCGAACCACCTTCGTCTGCTGAGCAGGCTGGACCCTTGACCAGTTTGAGGCGGGCCGCAAGGAGGCGCCCGCCACCCCCCAGGCCGCCCAACAGCACCACGCCGCCATCACCCTTCAGCGCAAGCTCAGCATCGCTGCCACCAAAGCCAGTGACATGGCGGCCATGACCGCGCTGGCCGTGCCCACCGCGGCCGGCCCTCAGCAGCAGTGCAAGGTTGCGCCTGCGGTCGCCACCGCCGCCGCCAGCGCCGCCCCCATGGCCATAGCCGCGCAGTAGGGCTGTGGTTGTGGCCGTGCTTGGGGTGCTGAGCAGCTGTATGTGTGCACAAGCCGCTGTGGGCAGTTATGCGTGTGTGTGTGGGGCGGGGGGCGGGGGGGATGTGTGTGTGTGTGCGTGTGTGGCGGCGGGTGGGTTGGGGAGGGATTGTCCAAGTTGAAATTGAAGTTGGGAAGTTGAAGTTGGGATGCGCGTCGAAGCTGCTGAGCACTGCCCGCAGCCCTGCCGTTCCGGCGAAGCGGGCAGCGCAGCGCTGCGCACACTGTAGGTGAAGGCACGCGGGGTGTCGTCCGTTTTGCACCATCAAAGTCTGCCAATAGGCTCACGGGCCCAACAGCTTGGCCAACTGGAGGGCCCGAGAGGTGCGCCGCACCCTGTGTGTACATGACTCTTTACTTAGCGCACGGTATCAATCACACACGCACCAGGGGGGAGGGCACGGCGGCGGCGCGCATTCTGCGGCCCCGCGCACCACGGAACAAAAAAAAACTGGCCGCAATGGCACGCTGTCCCGCCGCGGAAGCAAGAGGTTGAGTACATAGCACTTTTTGAAGTATTTGGAGCGGTACATCAAAAATGGCAGCCAGGGGGCAGTGGCGCGGGAGCCCTTGCGGCTGCCTGCACCCAGCCATGCGGGTAGTGACTGGCGGGGAAGGGGGGGACAGGAGGGGCAGAGCGGCGTGAGGTTTTGTGTAGGGGCGTGCGTGCTGGCGCGTATGGCCGTCTTTTTTGTGTGTACGTGAAGTGGGTGTGTTGGGCGGGCGAGACATTTGTGTCGACGTGCACCATTGAACATAATACATTGTACGCGCTTGGCAAAATTTGTTCGTGTTCATCGGCAAGTGTCATGTGTTTGGCTGCCTGCTGCTGGCTGCAACACACTGCTGCTTGTGAGTGCGTTATGTTGGTGGCGGCCGCTTGTTTCCACGAACATAGCTCGTTGACGGCCTCTGTACTAACGTGGCGCTTGTTGTACTAGGTAGAAGTACAATGGCAGCTGCAGAGCATCCTGGCGGACATGCCAGTAGCACATGGCCCAGGTGACATGGCATTGCACAGAGCGGTCAGCGCTCAACAAAGAGGCACAGCTCTGGGGCACCAGGTATAGTCATGAATACAGTAGAGAGGAAGCTCTTCCGCCCAGCATGTGGGTCAGCTCCTTTCTGTGCCGGTGTGCGCTGCTGCGAGTCACAATGCACCCAATTTCGTCATCAAAGGTGGGGCAGCCAGGTGCTTTTGATGTGGGGCAGCGTGCTGGCATGTGTCGATGATGGTCTCAACGTTGCTACGACTCTCCGTCGACACAAGCCCAACGGTGTGCACATGACCTCATATCTGTGCAACTGATACTACGTATAGTGTATGGATGCACGTGTATATACATGTGTATATGTATATGCACCTACAAACTACGATTGATACAAGCTTCCAGAGATGGGCTCCTGAGGCGGTCTGCAGCTGCGACTGCTGCTGCTGAGCAGCTTCTCACAGTAGGTGCTCAGCGCAGGACCCAACAGCACGTGTGCTCAGCACGACCCCCCTCCCTTTTCGACTTCAAAGACGGTTGGCACACACACACGGTGTCACACACACCTGCGCGCGCGTTGATCCAGCTGCTGACACACCACCGCCACCACCAACATCGCCACCAGCAGCAGCTATGGGACGGGGTATCAGAAGTGAGTGCAGACCCCCTTTTTGCCGCACTTCCCCGTTGGCGCACGTGCCTGCTGGGATGCGATCCCACCGTCAGCCTGGCTCGGTTGCTAACCCTTGTGTTTCGCTGCTGCGCTGTCTGCTGCCTGCCGCCTGGGCTTCTGATGCTATGGCGCTGCTGCTGCTGACGGTTGGCGCTGCTGGCGGTCCTCGCGTCACCTGGCGCAGCGGGACGGGGCGGGGTGAGTGATAACACAAAGCTGCACGCGAACGATTGGGTTCGCCAGCGCTCTCCAGCAACTTTTTTTGTGAACTCAAGCAGATCTAATGGGGGCGAGGCCGGTTGCCGACGCAGGAGCGGGCCTTGACGGCACTCTGAACAGAAGCACGTACTGGACTGGCTGAATCGTGCGGCAGCATGTAGCAGCTGCAGCCCGCACACATTTTGCTGTGCCACCCTCTGCAAGCGGAAAACATGCCGGTTGCTTTTTCAAACACACAGTGTCAAGCTGGAGGCACGACAAACTGGCTGTCATGTTCTTGCTGCAGGTGTGGTGTTTTTATCCATAAGCATGTATACATATACCACAAGTGTTGTGATGCCAACCTGTGGCCTGGTTTGACGCCTCTAGGGCTGCAGTTACATGGGCAGGGCACTTGCCACCGCCGACGGCGCAACTACCCTTGTTGGTCATATGCAGCCCTGACTGGTATGAAATTCCAGCAGGCACCCGCACACGCTTCATTGCAGTAGCTACTGCAGGTGGCTTGGGCACAGCAGCTTGCACCAACATGCTGCAATGTCAGTTGGAACTCATACAACGTACTACTAGCAGTAGTGGTTACCAGCACACGTGCATGGATGTAGTTGAAGCGACCTGCAAGGGTGGCTACCGAAGTGGCATGCCCCACACGCCCACGTGCGCCTGCACCTCAGCAGCCACAGCCATGGAGCTGCTGCTGGTGACCGATACTTCCGACAGCCGCAGTAGCTGCAGACAGATCCAACCGCCACACGCACAGCCTGTGCCAGACAGTGCTTCCCTCACACCCCCAGCAACAGGCCGCGCCAGACAACAGCACAGCCTGACTGCAGCAGGCAACACCCACACGGCAGAAAACCCCTCTGTGCTTGCCTCACCAACCGTGCTCTGCTTGTCTACCGTTTCTGCTCGACTTCCTGTTGATTTAGGCAGAAGAGCAGCTCAAACTGCTAAACATGGCATAACCTTTAACGGATCGACTACATGTAGCAATGAAACGAAATGGAATGAGACAATTATGTGGCATGCGCCACCTGTGGTGTACGGGGCTGTGGTGTACAGTGCTGTGGTGTACACTTTACTGACCATGCTCCGCGTGTCTACTCTTCTGGCTCGCCCCTGCGCCATCTGTGGACACTCTACGGCGCTCCGCACTTTACTGACCGCGCTCCTCTTCTCCACACTTTTAGCTCGTGCTTGCGCCATTTGTGGAAACTGTAGAGTGCTATACACTTTGCTGACCGTGCTCCTCTTGTCTACTGTTTTGGTTTGCGCGTACGCCATCTGTGGTGTACCACGCCCGTTTGCTTCACTTTACTGACTTCACTGACCTTACTCTCCTTGTCTGTTGTTTTGGCTCGCCCCTGCGTGGACACTGTACGGCGCTCCGCGCTGCGCTGCAGGGACAGGGCGGCGGCGCAGCCACATCAGCTGCGGCCAGAGGCGTGAGCAAGCCTAGGGAAAGTGGAGGTCGCGGCGGAGGCGGCGGCGGCGGGGGATCGAGAGGGGGGGGGAGGGGCGGCGGCAGGGGGAGGGGCAGGGGCCGCGGAAGCAGGGGGGGAAGGTGGGAGCCAGTGACACATTTTTGTGTATTGCGGCGCAGCCATTTTTAGCGAGCAATGTACTTTCGAAGTATTATTTAGGGAAGCATGTTTTTTTTTTTTTTTGGGGGGGGGGGGGGGGGGGGGGGGGGCGGGGGGGGGGGGGGGGGAAGGTGGGAGCCGGTGACAAATTTTCGTGCATTGACGCAAAGTTTCTTTCAGTGAGTAATTTTTTTTTGAGGGCAGCATTTTTGTGTGTGGGGGGGGGGGTGTTTTTGCTGGCGCATGTGCCAGAGAGGCCAGACGCTGGACCCCCTAATGTGAGGTGAGTTGGCTGCACCAAAAGAACATGGATGTCAGTACAGGTAACAGGAGCCGCACCAAACAGCAGCATGCCATCTGGGGGCTTAGCGTGTTTGGGTGCTTGAGCTGTGTTTTTTTAAACTGCGAGTGTGCGCATTACATGTGTGGCAACCACCTGGAAGCTACCATATTCTGCAGCAGATTAGTCACCGCATGCGGCGCACACATGCCCGCTGCATCGGCCTGCCAGTGCCCCTGACTCTGGAACGTATGCGACAGTATGTTATGCTGGTGCACTGGCCCTGCACAGTCCCTTCACCACTTGCGGCAGTACTAGTACAAGTTGAAAAAACTGCTGCCTTCGCCACCACCACCGCGCGGACAAGCACCATGGCAGGTGCCCCCGTCCACATGCGCTCTTTAGTGTGCTCTTTCTTTTCATAAATATGTAATCCTTGAGAAGTACTACTGTAGTAGACTTTGAAAAATGCTGCCTCGCCACCATCACCGTGCGGACGGCGGCCCTGACAGGTGCCCTTGTGCACATTCGCTCTTCATCAATTTTCTCTTTTCTTTCATGAATATGTGGTCTTTCGCAGGATCAGCCTTTCTTTCAATTTCATGACATGACAAAGTTTGCATGGTTTACCTCAAGCCGACAAAGCCGGCATAGAGCTACGACTGCAGTTGCGCAACACCACACTGCACAGGCCTCCAAGAGGGGTAGGGGTGGGGGCTGACAGCCTGGGCTTGCTCTACCTGGCCACCTGTGGTTCGCTCAGTGGCTGCTGCCGCCCCGCCCCCCCACATCCACAAACATGCTGCATTGATTCCCCGCATCCAAACGCCGCGAGTGTCAAGCCCTGTAAAATTGAGATGTTGCCTGGCGATTGGCAGTGAGGGAGGTACTGCAGTAGTAGTGTCTCAGTGTACTAGTGGTGGTACTAGCAGTTAACCCGCCTGATGCTCGTCCAATGGACACAAAACAACAGCCATATCGCCCTTATCGACCGGTTTGATAATCAAGCCTGCCGCGCCCTGCACATGTGTGTGGCTGACCCATTCGGCCTCTGACTGTCCACTTACCTATGCACACCGCCCTGTCAAACTTACCCTGGACATGACAAACGCTCGGGCGTACCACTTGAAAAAAGCTAGCTTTGTGGGGCCACCCAAATGCACTGTAGTGTGGCGGATGCCACGTAGCCTTACTCAGCTACTCACCTCACACCACTGTGCCTATCCTGGTGCCCTGTTGCTGTTCTTGCCGGCTCACGCTCCATTTTTTTATTTTTGCTTTGGCTGTGTGTTTGTCTGCTGCTGCTTGCCATGCACTTGTGCCCTTGCGTGCGTGTTTGTGCGGCATGTGTATGGTGATGAAGGTTTGAACTTTATTTAGAACACTTTTGCCTTTGCGTGTGTGTTTGTACGCCATGTGGTGCTGAAGGTCTGGCGACCGCAAGCCAAACAAGACATCCAAGGAGCTCGACGACGAGATGACCAACTACTTCATGAAGAATGACCCCGCCGCTGGTGAGAAAACCTGCATGTACACATCATGTATACTTCAAAAAGTAGTCGATGTACTTCTGACATGCTTACAAAGTATATGAGCTACATGTGCACATGATATATTGCTACAGTAGTTGTATTTATTTGCACTTGGGGGCGTGCAAGAGCCCATGACATATCCATGCCAGCACGCTCACTGGCGGCCAT
Organism: Ophiocytium majus; assembly: GCA_032358315.1. Lineage (NCBI taxonomy): Eukaryota > Xanthophyceae > Mischococcales > Ophiocytiaceae > Ophiocytium > Ophiocytium majus. The sequence goes on from JAULBY010043665.1 coordinate 25,342, forward strand.
GACACGAATCAAATGCACGACAAAGTACTACATGCCACATGCTAGTTCATGAAGAATGACCCCGCCGCTGTTGAGAACATGCATTATGTCATACATGTACACATACTACATACTTCACAAGTCATCTATGTAACTCTTACTACTAGTAGTATTAAAGTCCACTCTGGGCGCGGAAAGCCCTCAGCACACGGTGCGCGTGACCAGGAAATCTATGTACCATTCATGACGTGGTGCATGTGCACAGTTTTGTGTGCATGTGCTGTGCATGGTTGTACTTCAGTAGTTCCACTTATTTGTACTTGTGGACGTGCAAGAGCCCATGGATGTCGTGCATGCCAGCACGCCCAGGGGTGGCCATGGCACATGCCCGGCAGTGCATGCACCCGAACACAGAAAATGCTGTGGACAAGCAAGAACTGCAATTGTGTAAGCAAGTAAGGATGGGTGACAGCGCACACATACCTCAATTCAAACCGTGTGCGCACACATACCTCAATTCAAACCGTGTGGAATATACTTCTCTGAAGTGTATGTGCGCATGTATGTACTACACATACATGCAGTTACGGCGTGTCACATGGATATTGAAACGCGTTTATTAAAACCCCGCATGGCGCTGTATACACACTGCTTGCATGTTTACTTACAAGCACTCCCTGCCTGTGTGTAACATGTACCATATGCCTTGTTACGCCCCACACTAAGTGCTGCACCAGCACTTGCCCGGCTAAGGGTGGCTAGCAGCCGGGCATGTACCCTTGCGTAACATGCGTTTTGTGCCCTGACCCATGACTCTCACTACACACGGTGCCATGCCATGTGCCACGCGCACCAAGCACCTTGATGGGGCAATCAGAACCCAGGAGTAACATGCATGTACATGCACTATGCGCCCTGACCAATGACCACCGCCACACACGATGCCGTGTGCCACGTGCCTGTCACATGCACCATGCGCCCTGACCCTTCCCCATCGCCATTCATTATGCCTCATGCCACAGGCGCCAAGCACCTCGACGGCGAAATGGACGAATACTGGAAAACCAAGGAGGAGGACGCCGGCGACGCCAAAGAGGGGGCAGAGGAGGGCGGCGCTGATGGTGGCGACGCGGAGGGGGAGGGGGAGGGCGCAGCAGAGGGAGCACAGGACGCCAGCGAGGATGCTGCAACAGCAGGCGGCGACGAGAATGCCTGAGTGTGATGGGCGGACGGGGGAAAGGCAGGGGTGTGGTGCGGTGGAGGTGTGCCCCCCCCCTGGGGTGTGATGGACATTGTGCAGGCACATGCAGCCACACGGGAGCGGCTGTGGTTTGTCCGCTGTCGCCTGGGGGGTGGGGGGGGGGGCGACACTGGTGGGGGAGAGCTGGCCTGGGCTTGGTGCCAGAGTGGGCGTGCCATGAGCCTGTGTTTGCAGTGCCCCATCAGGAGTGGCTAGCGTGGGTGGCGGTGGCACTGGCAGAGCAGGGCCCTGGTTGCTGCGACGCCACTGAAAGGCAGTCTCGAACACAAACTGATAATAGGGGCAGGCCGCACTGGAAGTTGTGCATGTGGAGCCGCTCATGGCGCCCACACAGACATCGCCATCCCTGCAAGCATGTCGTTGTTGTCAGGGTGGCTGCAGCAGTGGCGGTGCAGCGGTGGCAGCTGCGTTGGGCACTGCCCCAAGAGCGAAAAAAAGACTCGCTGCAGTACATCTCAATGAGAGCACACGCGTGCTGCCTAGCGTTGTTTTGCCACTGCCCATCTGAGCTCCTGCTGCAGTGCCACCGCTCCAACCCTGTTTAACGTTGTGGTGACTGGCAGCATAAATGCTGGCATTTATGCCCCTTTTGTCTGAGGGCATGGCCATGCACATGCCATGTTGTGCCCCGGTTGCACACTGGTGTGGCTTGGAATAGTAGTTCCATAGTCTGTCGGCAGCTGTGTCAGTACTTCGCTGATCTTGTGCTAAATGCCCAAGTCTTGTCATGACATGGTGCGGCCACAAGTGCATGAGAAATGGATCATTTCATTGTACAGTTGCCAATCTCTACAGCTGCCCATAGCATCCGTGCAGTCTCTACAGAACGTGCCCACAGCATGCGTGCGTGTGGGCGCAACCTGCGCTGTCTCCTTGCGCCGTTTTTTGGGGGCGGCGATTTACAGGCGCAATGGGGCTCAGGGGACACGCCGGGCAGAAGACACTATCACGCAGTCTCCGTGGCGGCTGCGATGGTGTTGTTGCGTGGCGGCCTGGCTGGCGGTGTGGCGCGATGTGGGGGCCTGCCAGCCTGTGCAGCAGCTGCACTGTGCACTGCCGCAGCCGCCTGTGCTGCAGTCACTGCAGCAGCAACAAGTGAGGATCGCAGCCAGAAGTCGCTTGAGCGAGGCAAGGTGCTGCGTCCGCACGTCAGACCTCGGCCTAGCGACAGCGTCGCCGCCAGCGCTGCCGCCACCCATGCGCCACTGCGCATGCTATATGCCCTGATGCCCACCCTGCACGCTTCCAGCGGCAAAGGAAAACCCGCAGAACAGCCACCAGCAGCAGCACAGGCAGCAGCAGCAGCTGAACCACAAGAGGCTGCCGCAGCCGCAGCAGCCGAGGGCGACAGCAGCATTGAGGGCGGCGATGCGGGCGAAGGGCAGGGTAAGAAGGAGGTGTCCTGCGATCCATACCCGGCGGAGGATTACTTTGTGGCGGAGGACGCACCGCAGGAGCCCACGGAGTGCAGCCTATGCCTCATGATGAGGAACGGGCCGTGCCCCTACACGTTCCGCCTGTGGGAGAGGTGAGCTACGTAGGTATATATATATATGAAAACTCAATCTATATATATGGTATATATATACATGTATATGAAACCTCAGTCTAGGAGGGACAAACTCTAGGTCTCCCCACCGGTAGGGGCCGTCACCCTGGGCGGATCCGTGCAAAGGGGTGAACAAAGCAAAGACTTGCGCCTCCTCAGGGCAGTCTCACACCTACCGAAGCGCGGATTCCATCATAGAGATGTGGTGCGTTCAAGTGGGGGCTGCAGGCACATATGTATATTTATACTTCATATATGTATTATAGTAGACATACCTTGTCTTCCGGCACCTGTGCACTTTTATCGAAGTCCGCTGTGGAAAGTCCCGTGCGCATGGAGTGCGGTTGTTGTAGCATGTCGAAGCCAGTTGTACTCAAATGGCAGCCGCCGACACGGTGTACTCCCACCAGCGCCTGTGTACATGCAAGTACTCTCCAGTCATACTGTAGCAGCACTAGAAACAGCATCGTATACATGTCCAGGGGTGGGTTAGGTTTAGGGTGCGTTACTGCATCGACTTTTCAGAAACAAATCAGCCACTCACTGTGTGCTGTACATGGATGTGGAAGTGACACCATCCCATAGGTGACGCCAGCGGCTGGCATCTGAGACACCCGCTGTGCTGTGTTTTGGCACTACCATCACCACCACCAGCAGCAGTAGCATGTATATGCACTACAGTACCTACAGCACCTACAGCACCAACAGGATTGCTCAGGAGCAGCATGGCGAATGGCAGCAGCATACTGAGTGCAGCAGCTTCGAACCTCCTGCCTTGTTTATGCATGCGCCCAGCGTCGTACGTGTGCCTCTTGCATGTTAGTGCACACAGCCTTTGGTCCTGGTCATACGCGGCTATGCTGGTGTCAAGCATTTGCGAATCTTGCAGTCTCTCCGCACCACGCAGCTGCAGTAGATACTCCTACAGTAGCACTACATCACACCGGCGCCAGCAGTTCGCTCTGAGGTACAGTACGTATATGTATGTGTACATAAATATACTTCAAGGATATACTACTAGAAGTATGTCTTTCTCACTGAAGTATAGTAGTTACTTGCACTTGTGGGCGTGCAAGAGCCCATGCCATACATGCCAGCGCACATGCGGCAAATGTACTACAACAGTTTACTTTTTGAATGCACCCAGCGGCTCATGTGCAAGCTGCACTCTTGGGCTGCCATGCTGCAGCCAGTGCGTGCCTGTGCAAGCCGCTGGTTGCCACTGCCACCGCCGCCTCTGGTGCTCGACAGTGTAGCTTCCACGCCAGTACCCTGCACTTTCTGGTACCACCGCCGCCAAGCGCTTGCCGTTGGTGTTGCTGCCCATTGCTGCTGCTGAGCACTGCAACCGCTGGCACCTGCTGCTGCTGAGCACCGCAACCGCTTGCCCCTGCTGCTGCTGAGCACTGCAACCGCTTGCACCTGCTGCTGCTGAGCAGGTGCGTAAAGGTGGCCGACGAAAGGGGCGAGTCAGAGATGGTGGGGTGCCGCTGCAGCGAGATTTCCGCTCAGCTCTTTGAGTGCGTGGCGGCGCACCCAGACTACTTCAAGATGGAAGACCCCGACGAAGAAAAGCCCAAAGACAGTTCCGAAGACCAGTCTGGTGAATCAGAAACCACTGCTGCCAGTGATGGCAAAGGTGGTGCCGATGCCGCTGTTGGTGCTGGTGCCGCCGCGCAATGACACACACACACTGGCACCTGCGCCATTATCGGATGTACGGAAACAAACATGCACCTGCTGGGCTGCTGGTGTGCTGCCGTTGTATGACCGCATCACAATAACTAACATAGTCTGTGTGGGCATGGTGCACGTGGCCACTGAGTTGTTGCGCTGCCGCCCGCTGTGCGTGTCCTGTTATAATTATGCAACAATTGTGTCAATTGCTAGCGGTGTGTGTGCCAGTGTCAGCATGCGTGCCAGCAGCGCTGTAGCGGGTACGATGCCGCATCTGCAAAAGGCGTTGCAGCGCCAAGCCAAGGGCGCTCAGATGTGCAGGGGGGTTGGTGCAGTTGTGCATTTGGCCAAGCCATTGTGCTCGTGTGTAATGTTGCTCCTTGCTAGTTGGGGCGGCAATGCATGCACCTCTGAGTGCGCAGCGGCAGCCAGTGGAAAGTGAAACCCAATGAAGCTGCAGGCTTGCAGCAACCACTCGCTTCTGAAGGTTTGCAGCAACCACATGCGTCTGAACGCAGCGGGCTGGAAGGTCAAGCCATTGCCGTCACATGCAAGTGTAGTCATGCACAACCTGCTGCACCACCTGTGGCAGCTTTTGAGCTACAGGCCTGGATGTGTTTGCAACCTGTCAGTTATCCACCCCGAACATCATACTTCAAGTACTTTCAGAGGTGTTAGTTTCCGACTTGAAATTGTGAAGACAACAAGAAAGGGCGGTTGTGAATTGTGGCGCAACCACTGCTGCGATGCTTCCCAGCAGCAGTGCCACTAAGGAACTGTGCACTGTAGGCCCTTGCGAAATATGATGAGTGCTTTAGGAAGCCACACGCTAGTATCAGCACTGCTCCTAGTACAGTATGTCGGGCCAGTAGGGGGGGGGGGGGCTCGGACATTTACACCAGCACTGGTCTCAGTAAAAATGACTCAGCATCCGCGGCAGGTACAGTAGGCGCAGGCATGGCTTCAGTTCAGCATACCAGTTCTGCGACAAGCGCAGCGAAGTGCACGCAGAAAAACTACAGCGCACCAACATGCGGCACATTGCACCGTGTCTCTGTCCACACGCATCATACCACTCCCATCCCACACTAGGGGCGACCACAACGGGAACCGGCTACAAGAGGCGTGCGGAGCACCTGTGTGGGCAGGCCGGCCTGCCGTTGGATACACCGCCGCCTGGAGTCCCTACCTCGCGCTAGCCATGGCCATGTGCAGCAGCGGCACCAGCAAATGCATCTCTACTACCACTGAGCCTGCCGGCGGCTCAGGCCTGCCCGCTACCACTTTAAGTGTTCATATACATACACATAGGCCGCCGTCTGGAGTCCCCACCTCATACGCTGCCGGGCATTTGCCATGGCCACCAGTGGGCGTGCTGGCATGCATGACATGGGCTCTTGCACGCCCATAAGTGCAAATAAATAAAGCGACTACTGCTGCTGTAGCACAGCTGTCAAGGGCACCCCCCACACACAAGCAGGCGACACACACACTCAGCTACGCCACCGGTGCATGCATTCAACGATTTGGCCACACACGGGGGTGCCGTGCACTGCCTCCTCTGCCGGTCACAAGTGCCACGCAACTAGATGGCAGGGACCACAGCTGCTGAGCACAGCTGCCGCTGCTGCTGAGCACAGCTGCTCCTGCTGCTGAGCACAGCTGCTCCTGCAAGTTGCTGCTGCTGCTGCTGCCCTCGCCGCCCTGCTGCTGAGGACCACCGGTGGCTTGCTTCAGTTTTTGGTACCACAATGTCATGGCAGCCTGTGCACTTGTCCCCCCCTCTGCTTCCTCTTGCTGCCCATGCCCTCACACACCCGCCCCGTAATGTCAAGCCACCAAAGCACCCCACAAACCCACCCCCAACCGAACCCAAAATACCCAAGTCCCCGGTGTCCCACCGTGTGGCCCTAACCCGCCCGGTAGAGCCACAAGCGCCGCTGCAGCCACACGTTGCCAAGCACCAGCCGCCGCTGCGCGCCACCCGCACACGCCCTCCCCTCCTCCGCAGCACCTGCTCAGCAGCCAGAGCTCCACAACCGCGTGCTCAGCAGCCAGCTCTCCGGCACCGCATGCTCAGCAGCCGGCTCTCCACCAGCGCGTGCTCAGCAGCCAGCTCTCCGGCAGCGCGTGCTAAGCAGCAGCCTCTCCACCACCACGTGCTCAGCAGCAGCCTTCCGGTGCTCAGCAGCAGCGCCCGTCAGCAGCAGCCCCGCCGCCGCTCACCCGCCGGCCGCCGCCGCTCACCCGCCGGCCGCCGCCGCGGCTCCCGCCCGCCGCCGCGCGCCTAGTACTGGTTGGAGCGCAGGTATTCGGCCAGGTTTTCCACGGCCGTGTTGCAGGTGATGGCCGCAGCCTGCGCCTCGGGTCCGCCCGCCTTGAAGAGGCCGACGATGACGAGCGTGTTGGTGGCGCTGATGCAGCCGCCGCCGTCCTTGCTCTTGACGTAGAGGGTGGGCCCGTCCTGCTCGCGAAGGATCTGGTACTTGACCTGGTTCATGCGGATGCCCCACTTGGGCTTGGTCTTGCTGGTGAAGAACGCTGTGTGCGTGTGTGTGCGTGGCAGAGGCAAAAAGGGGGGGGGGAGAGGGGGGTGAGGGGGGCGTGGGCTGGTGTTGTGCGCAGCAGGGTTGCTGGTGAAGGAAGCTGTGTGTGTGTTGCGTGGGAGAGGCAAGGGGGAAGGGGAGGGGGGTTAGGGGTCGGGGAATGGTGGTGTGCTCAGCAGCATGGTGCGTTGTGTATTTGGATAGGAGTTGGGCGGGTGGGGCCGCTGTGGCGCGCGTTCACACCTGGAACATGTGTGTGTGTGTGTGTGATCAGGGGCGTGTTGATTATGATGTGTGGTGGCAAAGTGAGTGACGCCACCCAACAACCGTAAAATTGATAAACAGATGTGACGTGATGCAGGCGGGAGCGTGCCGTTGAAGCCCAACACAGACTAGCACAGAGGATGGTGTGGCCTAACAAAGGACTGACATGTGTGCAGGCTGGTAACGTGTCTGTGATGGTGAGTACCAGTAGGTGCTCCTGCCTCCACCCTGTCCTGTGTAATACCTCAAAATGCCAGGCAGGTGCTGGGTGCATTCCCCAAATAGACTGCAGAGCGGCTAGTTACTTGGTGCTCGCAGCAAAAGCGGTCATTTTTTGGTATGATCACGCTCATGCTGTTGCAACGCAGCAAGTGTGCTGATGCTAGGGCAATCAATCCCACATGGCGCTTACACCGACACTATATCACTACACTTGAAATAGTTGGAGCATACACCACCGTGACCGAGCTGTATTTGCTGGGCTACTGCACGTGGTGTCAACAGACGGCCGCGCTGTAGCAATCTTCAACTGCATGGCAACTTCAAATGCATGGCAACTTCAATTGCATGCAAAATTCAACTTCATGGCCACCGGCACCAGCATGCACACCCAAGCTGCCCGTGCCAGCTATGGCACCTGGCGCTGTGCGGCATGGTACTGCAACTTGTCAGTGGCATGAGTCATGAGGGCAAGCTGTGCCCATAGCAGCAGGTAGACCAGACTGCTGCTACAGAACCTGGTCATGGCTGCTTTGTCCGCACTATACATACAACACACTACGGACACAGTGTTGTACATGTAGTTTGTGCCATTTGTGTAGGGTGTCACAGCGCACAGCTGGTGGTGTTTCACACTCATGCAGGTATCACACATTGCAACCAATACATGACATGAGCGGTGTCGTTAATGACCAAAAACCGACGTGGCTGGGCACTACTCTGTGCTCATGGTGGTGTCACGTGCACTCTGCCGGTGCTCAACAAACGCTCATCACAACAAGACCACAAGTCATGAAAGGCGAACTAAATCGGCTTTGACTGCGCTGTCATGTGAGGTACATGTCTGTTTCATCAGTGTGCTGAGGGCTCGGCACAGTCCTTAGGGATACCCTTTTGTCCCAAAGTACTCGCCCGATGCGGAGACTTTTGTAGTTCGATGGGTGCCTTCCAGAGTACCTTAGCCCCACATTGTGCGTCGAGTATGGTACATGCTAGTGCTACATAATTGTTTTGAGTGGCTCTAAAGGTGACCTGCCCCTCCCCCGGCCATGCACTCTGTTGCTCTCAAAGTTTCCGCCCGGGCAATTACTTTGCCACAATAGGGTAGCGCCGTTGCATTTTTGAGCATCTGAACGAACAGAAATTTGCGATGTACTACAGTAGTTTGCTGGCGCCCGCTAGCGCTTTCTTTGTTTGTACACATACTTTGCCATGCATTTGCCTTGGCTTCCAGTGGGCGTGCGGGCATACATGACATGGGCTTGCACGCCCACAAGTGCAAATAAATAAAACTACAGTACTTTGTTGCAGTCATTCCGGTGGGCCATGAAAATGTGCGTTGCACAGCTTGAAATTTTCTGCAGCTGCACACAAGTCGCCCGCACATACGCAGCGGACTTGTACTAAAAAACACACACACAAATGCGCATGCTTCGTGGTACAGTGCACTCGCGATTTAGTTCGCTTTGATTTAGTGCGGTATGCGGCTTGTTGCGGAGTCCAGAGACCTGTCACAGACCACATGATTCTATACAAACAATACATCATGCGTATTTGATTTAGTGCGGGTCTTGCTTTGGTGCGGGGTGCTACGAGGGTGCACTACCCCGCACTCAATCGCAAGTGCACTGTACTTGTTAGCACTACAGGAGTAATGCACACACACACACACACGAGCTGGCAATAAGTACGCTCTTGTGGCAGCGGAGACGATAAGGGCTGCAGCACACCGACGGTGAGTGCTGAGTGCTTTTAGCTGGCTACGCCTGCTTGCGCTGCTGCCATTGACACATATACCCAGGAGCAGCTGCTGCTGCTGCTGCTTGTGTACGCACGGGTCCACCAGGGCGGGCTGGCTCCGCCTACAGCAGCATATATGCTATCATGCCGAGCTCCTGTAACCAAAAGGTGGATTGAGCTGCATGCTTCTCCTTCTGCTACAGCTAGGCAGGCGCGCGCCAGCAGCCGAAAAAAGCGGTCACGCATCGTGTGTGCACGCCGGCTGCTGAGCCTGCCGAGAATGGGTGTTGCAAGCTGCACTCTCCACTCTGCAACAAATTCGTGGTGACCGCCGCGTACCAATACAACTGAACGCGTACGCCCCCCCTCCCCCCTGTCTCAAGCTTATTGTGTGAGCTTTGGTAAATAATTGACTGAGCATCGGCGGCTCAGGCAAACTGCAACGCCACAAACACCAGACCTGTGTATGTATGTCGCAGCGCCGTGGTAGGGTGGTGTGGGACAGCGGGCACGAGTGCCTGCCGCCACACTGACTTTACGGTTGCGCGATGGCAAAGGTGTGTCATGGAGCAGCACGTGCTGCAGCAGCACGGGCTGTGTGTGTGCTCAGCATGGATCCGCGTCCCAGCAAATGACGCCATTTGCTCAGCGCAGCTGCTGCTGGTCACGCACACCCACAGCAACAGGTGCGAGGCAGCGCATGCTGTGTCTTGATAGGCGCACACAGAAGGCAGCGGGAAGCCACAAGGAGCACCGCCCCCGTCAAAACACACTTGTCCTCACGGCAGGGTAGCCGCTTGCCGCGTGCCCACCAAGTGGCGGCATGCTTCCTGTACTTTGGTGCAGGTGGCATTGACCTGCACGCCAGCAGCGTCAGCAGCCCCACGGCTGCATCGCACGCGCATGGCGTGTGCCGTTCCTAAACGCGCATGGAACGCGCGTTGCCCGTGCCTTAGTGAACCCTATGGACAATGTTGCCCTTGGAAGTGTTCACCTCATACATGTGTGCACCCGTTTGTTTTTTTGTGTTGTGCAGCCACAAATGCGCGCACTGTTTGGCCGGCACGAGGGGCGTGCTGGCGCTGGAGAGGCATGCTGCGCAGCCACAGAAGGCTGTGCTCAGCAGCAGCTTGTGCTCAGCAGCAGCTTGTGCTCAGCAGCAGCTCGTGCACGTCCCGCACCTCACCGCACAGCATGTGTGCAGCTGCGCGGGTGTGTGCACCGGGCAGTAGCTACCGCCACGCCTGTGCTCCCCACCACACTCACCAACTGACACCCACAAAACAACACATTCGCCACAGCTTCAGACACAGCGCCGTGACGCGAAAATTTCGGTACCCTCTCCCCCAGCGTTGTGCCCACCCGGCAGGCACATCTCGCTGCTGAGCGCACCCTACCCGCCCCCCGATTAGGCTACGCAAAGTTTTGTACCAGCGTTCACTTTGACCTCGGTCTCTGGAATAAAACATAAATCTTTGCACTTGCCTGTCATGTGCCACTCAGCCGCAGGTGTGCGCCAAGGCCACAAAACTGACTGCATCATCCCTAGCCCTCAAGGTCACTGACCGTGCAGGTGTGGACCTGGGGGCTGTCGGGCGTTGTCACAAGGTGTAGAAATTGCCAAATCGCCCCACAGGCTTCGGCCTGGCGCTTCCGCCCCCACCACGGCAGCATCCGGGCTTAGCAACCTTCAGGTTTCTTGCACAAAATGGAAAGGACCCAGCACAGGGGTGAGGATATTGTTTTCTTTTTTCCACAAGTGCAAGCTGAAGTATTTTTCGCTCACCGAGCAGGGTGGAGACCTCATCGATGTTCTCGTCCTTCTCCGTGCCGTCTTCCGTCGTCACGGTCGCTTGGTACGAAGGGTACAGCTGCAACGGGCCGAAAAAACCACCACAACCAAAGGGCAGAACAGAACAAGGAGCAGGGAGCCAGTCCCAGGCGCAGCAGCAGGGAGTAAAGACAGGCAGCAGCGAGCAGCCAGGTGCGGGTATAGTGAGTGGTTAGCACTAATGCTAGCTGACCGGTCACGTACACCTGGTTGCGCACGCAGAGGGAGACATACAAGGAACGCGTCAAGGCAGGGGGGCCGAAGGCTGGAGGCAGGCGGCGGGTCCGTTACATGAATGGTGGTACTCGGCCGCCGTCAGCCCCCCTCCCGCACTGCCTGCGGCTCAACCATGGACTAAGGATGAGGCTGCAGCGGTGTGAGGGATTTGGGGGGTGGCCGGTGGCGTGCGGCTACAGGATATCGGGGTGTGGCGTGGCTGGTATCCAAGGCAAGGGACTCACGTTAAAGCCTCCCTCCTGTGCGTAGACCTGCATGTCGCCCTTGCCCAGGATGGCCGCCTGGCTGATCACGCCGGTGGCCTGCGCGCACGAGAGGGACAGCCAACGAGTCATGAGCCCGCGGCTGCCGCCGGAGTGTGGGTGGGGGGGGAGGGCAGCGAGAGCTGACACGTAACAGCTGCAGAGGCTGCTGGTGCGGTTCGGAGCGGTTTGGTGGGGTGCGCAGGTGGGTGGGGGGGAGGAGCAGGGGCGAGAGGAGACGCGTGGCGGAGGGGGAGAGGCGCGGGGGGGGAAGGGGAGGGCTTCATGTGGGCAGGCAGGTGCGCCGGTGGCGTGTGCGGATGCCTGCACCCCCGGCAAAGCCGCCGGCAAGGGTTTGCTTGCTGCAGCGGCAGCAGCAACAGGCTCCAAAGTAGCGGACACCCAAGTGGCGGGGGGCGGGCACGAGCGTGGATCTCACCATCAATTGCGTCGACACATATGCGTCCCAGCCCGACATGGTTGCTGCGGTGGTGTTGGGTGCCGGTGGTTTGGTGCCTCTCTCCTGTGGGTACGCCGCTCTCTCTCGTGTACAAGTCAGGCTGCTGGCCCACCGATCGACATCGAGGGCACGTGCAACTCGTGGCAAACTTCTGCTGAGCACATTTGCACAGGTGCTAGCGCTGAGCACAGAACTGTGCTCCCCCCCCCCTCGC
>JAULBY010043666.1:0-12994 GCA_032358315.1 Ophiocytium majus
ATCACCCCACAGGCTTCGGCCTGACATTTGGCCCCAGCCACGGCAGTATCTGGGCTTAGCAGCCTTTTAGGTTTCTTTGACACTACTACTACATACGTAGTACTACAGTGCAAATAAATAAAACTACTACTGGTATAGTACTTAGTAGTTACCCCAAATTAATTCTTTTTCATAGTCCGGCGCTGGTACCTAGCCACGCTGCAGTAGCTACATTTGCATGCACTATAATAAAAAGTACCGGTACAAAGAAATTCTAGAAGTATGTAAAAGTACTTCAGAAGTATATGCGCACTTGAAAAACACATACCAGTATGTACTACCACCACTAGGTAGCAAAGTAGTAATTTGAAATTACGTCTTCAAAAGTATAAATATCAATTTAGGTAGACCACGAGGGTGCCAGCACAGTGCAGGGGGGACGTGCCGCGCATGCGACGGCCCGCACACGCCGCAGCCGCAGCCAGTGCTGTTGTGACCATGCTCTCACTCTTACTCGCCCACATTACGACGCCGCCACCGCACAAACACACAAGGTTATCACCCCGGCTGCCAAAAGGGTGTTCGTCCGAGGAGAGGCGGGAAGGGACTGATTGGATGCTTGTCCCCCCCCGTCCCTGCCCGGCCCCTTGTGCCCCGAGGGGCTTGACCCACCTCAATGGTCTTGTAAGCGCCGGCGTCGATCTTGTCCTTGATGTTGCTCATGGCCATGGGGCGCTTGATGATCTGCGCGCGCCGCAGCATTGAGGCAGGCGAGGTGTGCTCAGCAAAACAAGAGGCAGTGTTCCCCTGCCGCCTGCGCAAGCGCAGCTCAGCAGCTCCTGTGGTGTCGCTCATGGCCACAGGGTGCACGTGTAGGGTCACACCAGACCAGTGTGATGGCGTGAAAGAATTATTGAAGGTTGCTGGACTCAGATGCTGCGACTGGGGCATGATGCCAGGCTGCAGCCCGTGTGGTGACTTAAACGGCGCGGTCAAAGCGCCCCCCCGCCCTACACGTGCCGGTCAATACCCTTTAGGGTTAAGGGTGCTGCAGAGTGCGCGGAGGGGTGGCATGGTGATGGCGGCCAAGACACAGCTGCGCAGGCGCCACCCCAGACCCAACAAGCACGCACATTGCAAGCGAGGGAGTCACGAGATGGCACCCTCAGATAGCACTTGCTCTGCATGCACCTCTGGTGCCATCGCAGTGACACAGAGGGCCGATGGGCAGCGCGTAGCGGGCTCCACGCACGCACCTGGGAGTAGTCGGGCGCGATGGCGTCGGTCACCGGTCTTGCAAACACTTTACTCCTGTCCAGGCTGATGGCGGTGGCGGCGGCAGCGGAAGCAGTGGCGGCCGCGGCGGTGGTGGCATTGGTGGATGGGCGTGGCGTGTGCAGGGGGCGGTGGCGGCAGCGGCAGCGGTGGCAGTAGCGGCAGTGGTCTACATCAAAGACAGCATGTCAGCACCTAGCTGTACGTACTATTCTTGCTCAATGCTGCCTGGCACAGTTTGCGCTTGCCAAAAAAATGGGGGAGGGGGGAGTCTATCTGCGATGCTTGGCTGAGCCCTTTCAAGCAGCGGAAGACTAATGTCATTCCAGGGTGCAGAATAAAGAGAGGAGAGGGCTGGGGAGAAAGCAGCATCAGGGGCGGCCAGCTTGGACAGTCAAGTGCCAAGCACCAGGGGAAAGCTACCAGGTGCACCAGAACAAATGGCGTATGGGTGCACTTACCATTAACGTCCTCAGCAGCGGAAAGCTTACATCAATTCAGCACATCGGCATTCAGGGGGGGGGGGGGGTCAGGCGGCCCTGTCGCAACCAACCCAAAGTACTGCAGGAGCCACTAATAGGGAAAATATGTGTGCACGTACCTCTGAAGCTCCTTCAGCGCCCCTCGCAGGGCGGCGAGCAGCTTCCGCTGTGCCGAGGCCGCTGCCGTGTCCCCCCCCTCAGCGGACCCTGCACGCGCACACAAACGGGGCGAGCACGTTCACGTTCAGAACGCCGGCCCGGAGCGCCGGTGGCAGGGGCGGCACATGCCGCGGCAACGTCGCGCAGCTCACTTTCTCACACCTCTGTGCAACCAGCAAAATCATGGGAAGGTCCATGCACACTTGAGAGTGGCCACTTGACACAGCACTGGCTGGTGCGCGCGCAGGGGCTCTGACGCATGGTCTACCTGCGCGGGGGGACTGCAGCCTGGCACCGGTACGCATTCGGGCACGTGTCCTGCCGGCGGCGATCGGGCGGACACCCAGACGGGTATGAACACCGACTTCAACTTCAAATGTCGGCGCGCTTCGCCCCACTCTCGCCGTCGCAACAGAGAGGATGGCTGGCACTGGCACTGCACACAAGACACTTCATCATTTCAACTAAAAAGGAGCAACACAAGTACTGGCGCCGAGAGGCTGGCACGCAGGCGCACTTGCTGCTTACAGGCGGTGGTAGTGTGTGCAATGATACTGGTGCCGCACATACACCCCACACACACCTGCTGGCGCCGTGGCTGTTGACGGCGCCATACGCGTCGCGCCTGTTGTCTCCCTCACCAGCCGTTGCAGCTCCTGCTCAGCAGCACAAAATGCAAGGCGGCGCAGTGCGGCAGCAGCAGCAGCAGTTTGCACAGCGGCAGCAGCGGCGGCGGTGGCAGCAGTGGCGGCAGCAGCGGTGGCGGCAGCAGCGGTGCTCAGCAGCTTCAATGGTAGCACTGTGCACAGCTGCAGTGGTGACAATGTGCTCAGCAGCTGCGGTGGTGACCATGTGCTCAGCAGCTGCAGTGGGAACAGTTTGCTCAGCGGCAGTGACAGAGGCAGCGGCAGCGGCGGCAGCCGTGACAAGCCCAGCATCGGCAGCGGCGGTAGCAGCGGTGGAGGGGGCGGCAGCGGCAACAGTAGCGGCGGCGGCGCCAGGCCCTCAGGTGACCCGCCGCCGGCAACGCATGTGCAAGTGCATGCAGCTTCCGCGCGGGCTCGGCCAGCGGCGGCAGCGGCCAACAACATTGAAGTTGTGGAGTTAAAGTTGTGCTCACCCTGATCTTGGCCTCATCCATCTCGCTCTTCTGCACCGCCATGTCCAGGAACCTGCTCAGCAAATGTTGGGACGCCGGGGCAGGCCCACTGTAAATGTTGAAGTTTGTGGTAGGGTACTTTCTATCTACTGGCTTTTGCCAGGCCAGAGCCCGCCGAGGGGAAAGCATGACCAGACATGCACCGCAGCGTTGAACCACTGTGATGTGTGCGCGCACCAAAGCACTGACTGCATGAGATGCCGCTACAGTGTAATCCTTTGAGGTACAGTACTTCAAAAAAGTACATGACAAGTACAAAGAGTACCGTGTCTGGCATCGTTTACAAAAAAGTGTAGGAAGCCCCTACGCCTGCGGGGGCCTGTCCCATGCCGCTGCACTGCACTCTGTGCTCCAACCACTTGCCATACCACTGCACTCATCAGGCGTGGCGCTTACAGTGCTGGTGGTAACAAGGTTATTTGGGTGCCGGGTCCCAGGCTAGGAAGAAGTGGCCCGCAGCCCGCGCACCCCCAAAAAAACGCAACGAATGTGAAAAGAACAGCATGGAGTTCCGCATTGCCTGGCCAGGAGGGGCAGCCTCAATCATGCTTGTTTTTTCATCAAAAAAACAGCAGCAGGTATTTTTTACACACAACCAAACTTGTGTGGTAAGCACCTGGCAAGGGAGCATAGCCTCTCGGCGTCGCCGAGGCTCACGTCGGGCCCGGCCGCATCGCGCACCGCCACTATGGCGTCTGTCAGAAGGGTACACCACAGGCCCGCGCGCCCCTCATCTGCGGAGCGCACGCACACACACCACCCACACCCAACGCCCCACGCACAGAGCAGCGGGCAGTGCTGCAGCAAGTGAGGAACTGGGTCTGCATGGCAGCAGCAGGATTGAGGTGGTACAGGCACAGCGCCCGACACTGCTCTACGATGCTGCAACGGCATGTGTACCCCCACATCTGCTGAGCACCCCCCTCACACACAAACACATGTGTACACACACATGCGCATGCACAGCAGAGAATGGTGGGCCGCGCTGGCAGCATTTGAGGGCGCCCGGGTTAATGCAGTGAGGACTGATGTGGTAGCTGGTATGGGCTCACACCAAAGCGTGGTGCGCCAGCACGGCACATCGACACCTCATGAGCTTCAAAATTGTACCGTGCGTACAAACCACCCCGTTACCTCACCCCTCCCCAACGCACACGCCACCATTTTGCGTGCGTCGTGTGTGGTCGCCCCTGTCGTTTGGTGGTGTGACTGGAGTGATTTCTGCCCTTCCCGCCAAAGTTCGAAAAAGGCCGATTTCGCAGCCGCCGGAAACCGGAAGGACATCCGGAATCGCCTGTAACTTGACTTCCAAGTTGAATTTGACAAATTCGAAGTTACCAGCGTGTGCGCCTTTAAGTTGGCTGTCACATATATTGATGTTGGGCACACTAAATATTATTTGCGGAAATTTTCTGTTTACTACGTGCAATGAGCAACATACTTATGGAACGAATGGTATTACAGAACAGTACAAACACAACATCAATACAGGCATAAGGGCGCCACCACCTGGCTCGGCAGCGTAGCGGCGTGCCAATACGTCGCAGAGGCTCACGAGCAGCGCAGCGTTCGTTCCCACGCACGCGACCACGCCCTTGAGGCTGTCGCGCATCTGCCGCACCAGTGGCATCGCATGCAAAATTTCCATCAGCTGCGGGGTTAGGGTTTAGGATTCGAGAATGCTCACATCAGGGCACCTGGGAGCTGCACAAGAAGGGCAGGATTCACTTCTACTTTCAGCCAGCACACTGAGCCTGACTGCAACTACACATCTTCAATGTTGGGGACTGCGCAGGCCCCCACCTTCCTGCACCGCGCATAGTCAGTGGCGCCGTGTACAACTTCAACTTCAATGCCCTCATGTCTCTGTGACCAATATACTTCAAGCTTGAATTTTAGGCTTTCGGGGATGCCAAAGAGACTGCCGCTCTTGGGAGCTAGCCCCCACCTTTCTGTGCCGCACAGCGACACCTAACAGCTACTTCAACTCTAGGGAGTGCGTGGCGCCCCCCACTCTGGCACCCTCCCGAGCCGCACATTGCACGTGTGGCCAGGCGCAGCAAGCGGCGCTGTGTGTACAATCTCAACTTCAACTACAACTTCAACTTCATCCGTTTGTGATCGGGAGAGAGTGGCACAACTCTCGGGAGAGAGCGGCACAACTCTCACGCTCATCGGGAGCCAGCTCCCCTGCCACCTGCTTGCGCTGCACGGCAAAAACCTACTTCGTACCTACATTCAATGTCAAGCCACTGCTGTGCCCGCCAGCCACCGCAGGGCAGGCTGCAAAGCTGATGTCTAGTCCGCAGATTCCGTAGTGTGACCGGCGCGCACAAGCCCTCATGTTTCCTCGATTGACATAAAAACACTTCTACTCGAACTTCAGCAATATTCGCACCTTCTTGCGCCGCGCGTGCGTGGGGAAGGGGCAATGCGCGTGCATGGAGACGGACGCCAGCTCCAGTGCGCGTCTGGGATAACCACGTACAAAACCTACTTCAAGAAACACCTTCAACTTGCATGTAAGCCAGCCCCGCACACACCTTCTTGCGCCGCACGTGCGTGGGAAAGGGGCGGTGCGCGTGCATGGAGACAGACGCCAGCTCGAGTGCGCGCGCGTCACGGGCGGCCACGTAGGCGTCCAGGTGCGGCGCCAGCGCACGGGCAAAAGCCTGCGGACGGGCGGGCGGGCGGGCGGGGGAGAGCGTGCACACACACTGTGCTTTTCGGTTCTATCACGCCTGTGCTGCTGGGCGTGGCAGCCCGCCCCTTTTAACACTGGATACTGTACTTTGCTACCGGTACTGCTACTGTAGTATACACATACGTTACTCGCCTTCTGCATCAAAGCCATCCATGAAGATGAGCCACACAAGGACAGGTTCTTCTGACGTACGTCGAAGTACTTCTGAAGTGTATGATAATTCAGGAGTGATGCCTTTCATGTTTCTAATTGCAACATTCTATCAAGGAAAAAGCATACCAACCAGCATGAGTGTGGTATGTATTTCCGAAGTACAACAGTTTTCTATGCCCAAATACGTGGCACCGCACAGGCAGCAGCAGTGTGCAGTGCAAACTTTGTGCAAACGGTACAGGTCACATGGACACTGCGGGCAGCAGTGCCCAGCAGCATTGCTCATCAGCACTCAGCAGCAATGCTCATGAGCGCTCAGCAGCAGAGCTCAGCTTCAGGCAAGTGTACGCCTGCCATTACAATCCGCAATGTGTCATCGCATTGGTATGCACTGTGCGAACCTGCCTGGGCACGAAATTAATATGAATGCACGCCCCTGCTGCTGAGCATGCTGCTGCTCAGCACTTGGGCTGCACATGTGCAAGTGCCACCCGCTGAGCACTGATGACCTATGCACGGCTGCACTGTGGCGCCACATGTGGGCGCGCAGCTGATGACACACTGCTGCACCAATCGTTTTGCGAGTGCTCACGCAAACTCGGCTCCCGCCTTGGCGGCTATCTCCGCTGCCGCCTGAAGCTGTTTGGCGGCCGTCTGGTTGGCCTCCAGGGTCTTGGTGGCCTCCAGGGTCAGCTGCTGAGCCTTTAAAATCGCCAGCTTATACAGCTTGAGTTGTCACATTGTCGAGGTGGTTGCACACCAGCTCATGGCGGTGCGCTGGTACATTTTCTTACCACATGTATTATCTTAACATCAATGTTGACCTGAACCTTTTTGTTTTGTTTTTTGGACAGGGACGGCAACCTGCCGCCAGTCGGCGAGAAGGGATAGCATGTGGTCAACACCCTGCTGGAGTGCTGCAACTTGAAGCCCACCTTCAAGTGCATACGCGGTGACGCCAGCATACGTGCCAGGGCGGCTGCCTCCGACTGGCCGGACCTCATGCGCGACAAGGCGCTGGCGCAGTCAGCAGCGCACCGCCACGAGATGCTGTGCCGTGACATCGACGCGATGCAGATGAGGCTATCCAAGCTGATGATGAAGTCCGTCGGCATGCTGGCCGCCAGCCAGGCGGCCGCCGCGCAGCTGCAGGTGGCCGTCAACGACGCCAAACAGCGCCAGGCGCAGTTTGCCAACTATGCCTGATTACACATATGTGTTGCATATGTGTTGCATATGTGTTGCATATGTGTAATCAGGCATAGTTGGCAAACTGCGCCTCGCGCTTTCTGGCGTCGTTGACGGCCACCTGCAGCTGTGCGGCGGCCGCCTGGCTGGCGGCCAGCGTCTCGCCGGCCTTGAGCATCAGCTTGGACAGCTTCAACTCCGTCGCGTCGCTGTCGCGGCACAGCATCTCGTGGCGGTGCGCTGCTGACTGCGCCAGCGCCTTGTCGCGCATGAGGTCCGGCCAGTCGGACGCAGCCGCCCTGGCGCGCATGGCGTCCTTGTCGCGGATGCACTTGAGGGTGGGCTTGCAGCGCTCCAGCAGCGTGTTGAACCACACGCTCATCCACTAGCGGCAGGTCGCCGTGCCTGTCAAAAGAGCGAAACAAGCTTGACGCCAACATTGATGCTAAGATACTACAGTACTTGGAAGTAAGAACATGTGTCAGCGCACCGCCACGAGCTGGTGTGCAACCAGCTCGACAACGTGCGGATCAAGCTGTACAAGCTGGGTTTCCAGCCTCACAGGGGGGCCCAGGAGGCCACCAAGAGGCCACCAAGAGCCTGTAGGCCGGCCAGACGGCCGCAAAGGAGCTTCAGGTGGCAGTGGAGGTAGCAGCCAAGGCGGGGGCCCAATTGGCGCGATCGCTTGCCAAACGTGCAGCAGCGTGTCATCAGCTGCGCGCCCACAGTGCAGCCATGCATCAGGCGTCAGTGCTAGCACTCAGCGGTGGCACATGCACCTGTGCACCCCCAGTGCTGAGCAGAAGAAGCAGCATGCTCAGCAGCAGGGGCGTGCATTCATTTTGTTTCTGGTGCCCAGGCCGGTCCCCACCATGTACACCAATGAGACGAAATATTACGTAGTATGACGCATCGTACTTGGCATGCACATAGGTCTGCTGTCCACAAATGTGTGATGCTGCTGGCTTTGCTGCTGCTGCTGCTAAACCGCTGGCGAAGCGAGTACTGCCTGCTGCTGAGCACTGCTGCCTGCAGGTCCATATGGACTATTATACTGATGTATAAACTTTGCACCACAAACTGATGCCCATCTAATGCCACATACTTCATGAAGTATTCGGGCACTGGCATGCGACAAACACCCCTGTATACAGTACTCACAGTCTTTGAGACACGCTTGATAAATTTTCAAATAAATAATAATTTGGGCGCCACCAGTGTGGCAGTGCAATAAGCAGAAGAAAGCATATCAGCCACCAGCGGCCCCTACCAGTAGGCTGTTGCGCTAAAATGCATCTTGAAGTGAGCTACTTTCGAGAAGTACTATCGACGGATGCTTGTTTACAAGTTGGTGCATGTGTCCCAAGCCCAGTATAACTGATGATATACTGCTAGTACTGTAGTACCACGTAGTACTAAGAATTTAATCCACACTTTGTCATTGTATGTCCAAGTATTGTTGTGTGTGGACACTCTGGAGGGCATCACGAGTGGGTTGTCCACAATGTCAGGCTTTTGACTGTCACCGGATGATGTTGTTTTTTACCAAAAAAAGTGAGTAAAGGCAAATGCATCTGCTGGTGCGTGAATCACTTGCACTACATGGTCACAATGGCCAGCAAATTCTTGCCAGGAGCATGAAAGGAAGACATCAAACAATCCTAAAAAAGATCGAACCCCTCATTGGCACACAATTTACTTGCACAGTGTCATCAGTGTTGCGGCCCCACTGTGGTTGTGAAAACAACGTCGAACCGGCCGTCACCGAGCTCGAGACGTCTGGCTGCGCGGCCAGGTGTGAGGTCCCCGCCGGTGACCTTGTGGCCTTTTGCCAGCCAGATTGCCAGCTTACGACAAGCTCGCGCATGAGCTCCTCGGTCCACATTGCTTGTGGATTGTGGACCGAGGAGCTCATGCGCGACCTCGTTGTGAACTGACATGCAGGCTGGCAGAAGGAAACGAGGTCTTCAGTGGCGACCTCACACCTGGCCAGGCAGCCAGACGTCCTGTCCACAAGCTCGGCGACGGCCGGTTTGACACCGTCTTCACCAGCCACCATGGGGCAGAAACCCTGATGGCACCATGCAAGTAAGTTATGTGTTAAATCTTAGTTAGGTTCGTTGAAGCCTTTTTCCTTTCATGTTCACTGCAGGAATTTGCTGTCGATAGTCACCACGCGGTGCGAACGCACATGCACCAGCAGATGCTGTGCCATGACGCATTTTTGGCAGAAAGGCAACACAGTATCATTGTCCTGCTATCATTGCCCTGCACAGCCATTAAGAACAGTACATGGACACCATACTAGCGGCGTGGTTAAAGGTACGCATGCATACTGCACACATAGGGTGTATGAAGGTGCAGCACCAGTGTCAGCGGCCGCGCCAGCCAGCCACCTCCGCCAGGCTAGTACCGGTAGTTCTGTTTCACGTTGTCGGGTAGTTTGTGGTGCACATACATACTTACAGTCCACCCTGGGCGACTGAATGCTTGCAAATGCAAACGATGGCCATTACATACTTCGTACTTCAGAGGTACTCCAAAGTACTTGTAAGTACTAGTATGTGATAACACCTTTGGACAGACAACTGCGGCTGGCGCGAGAGTCTTCACTCACGTCTTTGCTCTCCTGCCACACAAGCCGCCGTATGCGCAGCGGCAGATCCAGTGACGCGAACACTGCGGCGTCCATTCCCGCCTGTGGCACTCAGGGTGGTGGCGGCAGCAGTGACAGCAGCAGAGGCAGCGGCAGCAGCGGCATCAGCAGCAGAAGTTGGTGGCAGCCACAGCAGCGGCGATAACGGCGGCAACACCAGCGGTGATGGCGGTGGCAGCAGCAGCAGCATGCTCAGCAGCGAAGTGCTCAACAGCATGGTGCTCAGCAGCAAGTGCTCAGCGGCACAGGAAGTGCCAGGCTGGGCGCACTCACGCAACAGGTCGCTGAGGTTTGTGGCATTTAGCTGCAGCACCAGCAGCAGTGTGCTCAGCAGCAGCAGTGGCAGTGTCACTAAGTGGCAGCAGGAAGTGCTTGGCCGGGCGCGCTCACGCACCAGGGTGCTGAGGCTTGCGGCGCTCAGCAGCTGCCGCGGCGGCAGCGTGCGCAGCAGCCACAGTGGCAGCAGTGCCCAGCGGCAGCAAATAGTACTTGACAGAGTGTCCACCAGTGTATTGTGGGTTGAGGCACTCAGCAGCAGCGGCGGCGGCAGCGTGCTCAGCAGCAGCAGTAGCAGGGTGCTCAGCAGCAACAAGAAGTACTTGGCTGGGGGCGCGCTCACTCGCCCAGGCGCTGATGCACGCCGCGCTCAGCAGCTGCTGCGGCGGCAGCATGGCCAGCAGCAGCAGTGGCAGTGGTGCTCAGCAGCGACAGGAAGTACTTGACTGGGGCACGCTCACTCACCAGGGTGTTGAGACTTGCAGCGGGGACATTCCGCATGGCGCCCATGACCGCCACGGGCACGGCACGCAGCTCCGGTATTGTCACGTATGCAAAGGAGCTGTGTAGGGGGAGGTGGGGGGGGGGGGGAGGAGAGAGGGCTGCTGCTGAGCAGGAAAGTGTTGCTGCTGAGCAGGAAAGTGCTGCTCAGCATGAAAAGGGTGTTTGAAACAGGAGTGCTGCTGCTGAGAGGCAAAAGTGATGCCAGCGGGACAGGTGCTGGTGCGCAGGAGCAGCAGCAATGTTTGCGCAGTGCCGTGCTGCTGCCTGCTGTTGAGTGGGAGAAGTGGTGCTGAGATGGACAAAAGGAAAATCTCTGCTGCCAAGGGGGGGTGCTGCTGAGACAAGGGAAATGGTGCTATCATCTTATTCCAAACGAGTCGCCCGAGCTTTGAGATTGCGAGGTTCAAAATAAATGGGGGCGGGGCACGTTATTGTACGAGCCACTGAAACAGCTATAAGGCATAAATCCTACCGGTAGCATCTACCGTAGCTGACACCGCAAAACACCTTGCAAGGCACACCACATCAAAAGGCACCCAACACAATGAGAAGTTTCAACCACAGGTGTCTCAGGTGTCTACTTCCGGAAAGGACAGAACCTCGCTGCTGCTGCTGCTGAGCAGGAGACCACTAAACCTGTTGCCTTGCTCACTGAGGCAAGTGCGGCCGAGAGAAATATGTGCTGCTCAGCAGGGAACTGCTGCTGAGAGGAAAAGAGCTGCTGATGAGCAGGTGAAGTGCTGCTGCTGGCCAGCAAAAGTGCAGCCGGGCGGCAAAAGCGCTGCTGAGGTTGAAAACTGCTGCTGAGCGGGAGGGCTAGCGGCGTGTTTGCTCAGTGAGCTGCTGAGCAGCAGCCTGCTGCTGCTGAGCAGGGAAGGGGGTGCTGCTGAGCACAACAATGGCACTGCCACCACACACCTGTGCAGCAGTGTCTCGAGCCGAGCCTCATCCAAGTGGCGTATCTGCGCACACCATCAGCGCACGCGCGCAGGTGGCAATGGCAAACTAAGGTTGGCATCTCTGCTCATGGGGGGGGTGCAGCATTGTGAGGCATGCACACACAGAGCTATTACAACTGCACGCATGCGCTGACAACGTTACCGCGACATAGCTGGGGCCACGAATCAGGTGATCGTCCAGGTGAGGTAGGTGCAAACATGGCCCAGCGCTCACGCAAAAACACACCGACTAGCCATGGCACACAGTTCATGTAGAACATGGCATCGGCCACGTCTGGTATGCAGTAACAATGGACAGTGGCCGAGGGCCTTACCTCAACAACAGTGATATACTTCAGAAGCATACTTCATATGTACTGCACTACTTCAGTGCACATACTTCTGAAGTACTTCCGAAGTACATACTTCGTGGAGTACTTTAAAGAGTAATGTACTTCTGATGTACTTCGAAGTACATGCAAAGAAGTGTGTACCGGTTTTTGTGTACGCATCTAGCCCTGCGTCCACGGACTATGCATGTGTACACACTTGCCAGACATACCAAAAACAACGTATACCAGCAGGCACCCTGGTGCAAGAGGCGGCACCCAATCGCATCTGCCACGTCTCACAAAGCACCCCCTCGGCACTGCACTACAGCACCAGAAGCTTGGTATGCGCCATTGGGGTCGAACTTGGAAACAGCTGATTGAATCAGTGCCATGGTGGCAGCGGGTTGTTGAAGTTGAAGTTTGCGTGCCAGCAGCGACGGTGCACAGCGCCCTTGGCAGTGAACTCGCTGGTGCAAAAAAAGACTACTACTGTACTACACCGTCGCAAAGCCCAGCTACTGCCATCGGTGAGGCAAAATGCCAGGCCGACACCCGTTAGTGATATACCGGTAACCACCTGGACAAATGTCAAGTAGCCCCCGCGCTACACATGCCGCCCAGTACACTCAACGGCCAGGGTTGCTTCAAATTGTACTACCAACAAGGCTTACTTTGGCAAAGGGTGTTGTGAATACCCAGCCAAAACAGTGGTGCCAAGACACAAAACTATGTTGTGCTGGGACGCCCTTCAGGCAGGCAGAACTTCATAGGACTGGGCACTTTGAATAAGAGCCCTGGTAAAAAAACGCGTAGGTGGAGCCCACAAGTATGCCAGGTGGGCGGGTCTTGACCTCAATTACAAATGGCATGCTGCCACTTCGGATGAGTGCGCCGCGTGCGCAGGGCATGCCGGCAGTCATGCAAGTGCGGTGCCATAGACATAACCATGTTTACATAACACCTCATGCTGCCCCTCCTGTGCCCATTAGCATTCTGAAACTGCGTACGGCATGGCCGATTGTGCACCACAATCGGCCATGCCGTGAAAATGAAAGGCTGGTGCATTTGGGCACCATGTCACTGGGCACACAGACGGTGAAGCCCCCCACCATTCCGTCGGCTCGCGCATTTCCAGAAGATACGCAGCTGGGCACTCAATGGTTTCACAGTCACTTACTTAAGTCCTGCG
>JAULBY010043677.1:0-12988 GCA_032358315.1 Ophiocytium majus
GGGGGGGGGGGGGGGGGGGGGGGGGGGGGGCTGCATGCGGTGTGGTGCTCGCGCTGCTGCTGAGCACACAGTGGTGCTCAGCGGGGGTGACAGCGGCAGCGTCCTGGGGCGCCATCTCAGGCTGGTGCGTGCGCACATAAGTTATGAAAACGCACGCGCTGCTGATGTACTTATGTGGCCATACATCTATAGCAAGTATACATGATGTGTCTGCCCTTTGTCATGTGCTAGGGATAGGGTCCACTTGGGCGGTACTTGAAGTCGCGAATTCTGGAGGCGCGATCTGTGTGTGTCTGTGCCATTACACTCACCACGCTGTACACACATGTGCGCCCTTTGGTCAGGCACCGCGTGCACGGCGTGCCCCCCGAGCACTGCAGAGCAGCAGCACGCGTAGCAGCGGCGGCGCGGCAAACTGTTAGCGCGCGTCACTTGGAGCGGGCACACGCTGTCTCTCTCGTCCGTGTGCTGTGCTGCAATCACGCGAGCACGCACGTGAGTGTGCCCAGACGTGTTCAAGTACTTCACGGGCACCTTCCCTGCTGCGGCGCAGAGCGGCAAGGCCGGCGCGCGAGGCTGCACTTGCCAGAGCGCTATCATCTCACACTTCACTGGCTGGACCAGCCGGCTCCAGGCTGAAGGCGACACGCACGGGACAACAGAAAACTGCGCTCATCAACCGTACTCTCACGGCGCACACACGGTCCCTGGGGCGTCGCACTCGCCACAACAACACATTGCGATCAGCGCTGCTGCAGCTACATTGCCAAGCGCCCTCTGTCCCACTGGTGGCCAACTGCCGTGGTGCTGGCTGCTGCTGCCAATGCAACATATTGATTTTGTGAACAAACGTGCGACCTTCTTCGCCCTCCCTTGCCTTGCGCCTGCGGGTTCTGCAGAAGTCGCACGTGGACCTGATGATCACTGGATCCAGGTCTACGCCTATGATGGCCGCACCAGCGGCGGCGTCCGCATCCCCAGGTAGGCAGCCACCCACAACGGTGGTGGTTGCAGCTCCCAACTCGGGTGCGACCGCAGGCGCTCCCCTGAACGCGGCCAGGAAGTCAGCTGCCGCTGTCGGGCCGGCGCCCGCAGAAGAGTGAAACATGCTGCTCCCCCCCCCCTGCCCACACACCTTTTCTCGCTACACCGTCAGGCAGCGGCTGTGAATGCACCCGCCCTCATGCTCTGCCTCTGTTTTTGCGTGTTGTGGGGCACTCTTGTCACTGGTGTGTACGCAGTGAACTTTTTTTTGCAAAAGTTGATCATGACGGCAGTCTCCGAAAAGCTTTCTGGGGGGGTGGAGAGGAGGTGACACGTGGACACACAGGACAACATGCACTCCCCCGGACACCATGACACAGGCAGCGCGCGGCGGCGCCAAAAGTGGTGGTGTGTGTCAGTGCCCCACACAAGCAACAACCTTGTGCCTGCCAGCCATGAGAGGGCGCTGGCGGCCACACCATTGTCGGCATAGTGACGCTGCCGCTCGTGTGTGTGCTTTTGGCTCCGCATGGTGACAGCAAGGAGGGTGTGTGAGTTCTGCCTCCGAGCGCTGTTCTGAGAGTTGTGGAACGTGTTCCATTCTGTGAGAACAGAACGCAGCAGCCTCTCTCCCAAACCCGCCGGCAGCTTGCCAGCTGCCGTGCTGCAGCATGCGGCATGCCTGCAATACGAGCCGCATGGTGCGGGGCTGGAGAAGCCCTCCTGCCGCCTCTCTTGGCACGCGTCACATGTTGCATTTGTCAGGCAAAGGGAAGAAGTTGATGTTGCACACCGCGGTCGTGATGATCGTGCGCGCACGGCACACGGGGGAAGATCCCGACAGCCAGCCCCGCCTCGGTGGATGATGCTAAGCGTGGCGGTGAGTCGCAGCAGCGCCGGATGCGTGTTGTTGTGCGGCCGCCAACGGCACACGGCGGCGCGTTAGACCATAAGCTTGAGTTGGCAGCGCAGTTGTGACGTTGCTGCTGCTGGCACACACACAACGCTGAACTTGCCAGCAGCTGTTGCGCCACCAGCGTGCTGCGGCGCCCGTCCTCGGGCGCTGCGCGCGCGGCGCCTGAAGGGTGGCAGGGAGTCCTCGGGCGCATGCACGTTGTTTGTCAAGAGGGTTCTTGCCTGCCCGGCTTGCAGACCGCCAACAGCCGCACGCGATTGCGGCAGCAGCACCACCGGCCAACAGCAACCACTGCGTTGGGAGGCGCCGGCCGGCTGCAGTTTTTCTTTGACAGGTCACCCTGGCACAAGCAGCTACAGCAGGGGTATGTGCCATGGCCACGGGTGTGCTGGCTTGCATGGTATGGTGTCTTGCTGGCCCACAGGTGTAAATACTACTACACCCTTTGGACAGTGTAGAAAGTGGCACTAACGGTGCCAAGAATGTCATACTGCCTAAAAAAAAGAATTTTGCCTGACAGGCTTGACCGCCTCAAACAACAACACACGCTGCAGTTTTGGCATACTTCAAAGGAGGTCCTCACGACAAGTGGAGTAAAAGCTAGGATGGCGTCATACTTTTGGCGGCAGCAAACTGCCAGGCTTTCTCATGAAAGCAGCGTTTACAGGCAGATACAGAGGCAGTGCGCCCTCTATCGGCGCGCAGGTGCACCTTGGTGTGGAGTTCCAAGCGCACCGCCGACGCTGTTGCTCTTCAGCTTAAGTGTTTGCACGCAAACGCGCACACACACAAAGCTGAAGCGAGGCGAGAGCCTACCATTCAAAGGCAGGTCGTGCGCCTGGAGCTGTGGGCAAACGCAAACGCAGGTTGTGCATTCGCTCCGCTGACATAGTCTTCCAGTGTACACACACAAATAGAGATTTGCTGCTTCTTATTAGGCGCTAACGTTGCTTTGTTCGCCCCTCTGCATGGGTTCGCCCAGGGTGACGGCCCCCACCGGTGAGGAGACCTAGAGTTTATCGCTCTTAGATGAGTTTTCATACATATGCATATGGCTTCCAGTGGCCACGTGCCAGCGCTCATAATATCTGCGATACGGTACACGTGGGCAGCCAGATACATGCACACCACGCCCGTGCGGTGATCCATGGCAGCATGAGCATACACCGCGAGGGGGGGGGGCTACCCAGCGCGCCACGGCGTGCTGTTCGACCCGTGTGTGCAATGACTTGGTGAGTCGGCGCCACCATTTATATGCTGAGCATGCATGCTGCTGAGCAGCCTCACAGCTCTCATCATGCTCAGCAGCAGCTGCAAACCCTGGGCACCACCGCTCTGCAAGTGCACAGCTGTCTGCAGTGCCGCCGCTACCAGCGGCGCTGCCAGCAGGGTGCAGCAGCCGCCCCTGCTAGACCTGCTGTGCAGCTGTGCTGTGCCACCTGGGCAACGGTCACAGCGCGGAGCCACGTGGCGCCGCTGCCGTCGCAGCAAGGTGTCTTCGCTGCTGCGCCGGCGTTGGGTAGCAGTGGTCCCTGGTGCGTGTGCGGCCGTTGACTCAAAGCCGTGCACTAACAGTTGTAATGCTGAGGTATGTGTGAGCACCTACTGCATACCGGTACCTCTTACAAGCATGCCCATGACGCTGCGCAGCAGGGGCAACTGCAAAGCACGCGCCAATAGACACTGCGAACCAAGCAGGGACGCCCCCCACTGGTTCACGATGCACCGACGGCCACTCTGTGCAGCCAAACAGCGCCAAGCTCAGCACACCACCACGCACGACCACATGGCAACACCAGCACTCAGGCACGTGTTGAAAAATGGGCGCCTTCTGCCCAGTAGCTGCCATCGACAAGCCGCTGCAGCCGCGCAGCCTGGTACCCGTCCAGCGACCTTGTTATTATTCCAGGGCACCGTCTCTATTGACGCGCGAAATCGACGTCATCCTCATCATCCCAGTCCACGCCGCCGCCCTCCCACACGCCGGCGCCGCCCGTTCTCGGGGCGGGGCCGGCCGCAGCAGCACCAGACCTGCCACCAGCCGCCACTGCAGCCCCCGGCTGCTGCTGCTGCTGCCGCTGCTCTCTCTCCGCCCTGCTGGTGGGTGCGTCCGCGGAGGGCTTGGCGCTGGCGCCGCGCCGCTTGAGCCGCTCCACCTGGCGAGGCAAAACGCACACCGCGAGTGCAGCAGCGGCGCCCGCGCAAGACGTCAGACAGAGTGAAGGCAGTGTGAGGTAGGCACGCGGTGTGCTGTGGCCACCGTGGCGGGCGCATTGCGCGGGCGGCACGGGCGAGGGCGGCGCCGCCAACCCGGTAAAAAATGGCGTGTGAGCGCGGCGGCAGCAGCTGCGGCGGCGGAATTTACCGCGCGCGCAGCCTGCACGCCGACTGCACCATGGCTGAGAGGCAAGGTGCGCACGGTGTGCTGAGCATGGAATGTGAAAGCGTGGCACACAAACGGGCGGACACGGGGGCGTGCGGCACAGCGCTCTGCAGCAGGGGATTGAGGTGGAGCTTGAGGCTGTGAAGAGCGGCAGTGTGGGGCGCGGCGCACCTCTGCAGGCGTGAGGGCACGCCACTCGCCGGGCCGCAGCTGCTTGAGCCCGATGGGTCCGTGCTTCATGCGCGTGATGGACTTGACGGGGTGGCCTGCGGAGGCACCCGGGCAGCGGGTGTGTGGCCGCCCGGGTTAGTTTTAAGTACATGGACTTCAACGCACCCTGGCAGCCTCACACTGGCACGAGCGCCGGAGGGTCGTGCTGCTGGTGTGAAAGCGGCGCTGACCAGTGCAGACCAGCTTGTGCGTGCAAGGCATGAGCACTGGGTCACAGGGGTGGTGTGTCTGCAACGCGACAACCCGAGGTACAAGGGTACAAGTCAAGGTGCCCAGCAGCCAAAGTCAAGGTGCCGAGCAGCCAAAGTCAAGGTGCCGAGCAGCCAAATTGGCGGTAAATCCCCCAACGTCATTCACACAACCAAGTGCTCGGCGACATGATATGAGGCAAACGCGGCGTGCCCTGGTGTCAGCTGAGCTGTGCGTCCCTCGCCACATGGCCTCTTACACCCCAGCGCACTTTCGACACTGGTGCGCACCAAGCAGCTCGGCGGGCGATAAACTGCACACAACAACACAACTGGCGGCAGCCGAGCCGGCCCGCTGAGAGCAGCAACACGAAACCTCAACTGCTCTCACAACAAATGTCCTACGGCACAGCACAGCGCTGAGCAGTGGCAAATGTGACAACACTTTGGAGCCGCCTGGTGCATGCTGCTGAGCACAGCATCTCACCTATTGCCTCAAACATGCGCCGTATTTGTCTGTTCTTGCCCTCCCGCAGGATGACGTCCAGCACAACCAGCTTGCGCCGCTCGTCATAGCTGACGACCTCAATGTCGCATGGCTGCGCAGCCAGCGGGGGCGAACAGCACAACACACACACACACACACACACACACACATTCGCGCACGCACTGTTAAACATGTGCATGCGCACCTGCATCAGAGGCAGCGCATGGCTGCCGCGAAAGAGCAAGAGCATGTGCTGCGCACCAGCGGCGGGCGGCGGCAACAGCGCACACCGTGCCTCCTGTTGAGACAGGAGGCAGCACCGGTGGAGGTAGGCATTTTGGTCAGTCGAGGTACACAAAAGAGCACATGGCCGCCGCTGGGGCATGAGGTAGGGACTCCAGACGGCGGTATATCCTATGGCGGGCCGGCCTGCCCACTCGGACGCCCTGGTTGCCTCTCAACCTGCCTCCCGCTGTGGTCCGGTGGTGCCCCCTCCCCCCCCGGTGGTGGTGTGTGCAGCAAAGTGCATGATGCGCCACCATCAGGCGGCTCCGCTGCCTTGACTTCGACTGACTAAGCGCCTGCCTCCAAGGGTGCTGCTCCTGTAAGCTGCTGGTGCTGCTGCGGCGCACCCACTCTGCCGTGGCGTGCCGCTGAAGGCTCGCAGCTGCTGCTCGGCAGCGACAGGTGTGGCATGTACTGCGCATAACACCAGTGTGTCATGCACCGCGCATACAGCCACAAGTGTCATACCCAGCAATGGTGTGCCGCAGTGTTGAGAGCGAGAAGGCAGGGCGGGGCTGACGCACTGGCACCGCCGCTGCTACCGCCGCTGCGAGGGTGGCTTTGCAAGCGCTGCTTTCCTTGGCGCCGTAGCGCCCACGGTCCCGTGGTGGCGCTGGAGTGGCTCCTCTGCAGCGGTGCGCTTTAACGGGTCCATGGGCAGCATCCACAGTACAAAAATGCACCAAAATACACACCCCGCAGGCTTCGGCCTGGCGTTTTTGCCCCAGCCACGGCAGCATCTGGGCTTGCAACGTTTTAGGTTTCTTTCACACACAGAGAAAGGGGACATGGCGCTGTTGAGACGGGGCCAGCGCGGGCGCGGGCGGCTGACTCGCCTGTGTGGGCAGGGCCTCTCCCTCCAGAAGCATGCCTTCCGTGACGCGCTTCCATGCCGGCGGGGATGGGTAGCCCTCTGTGATGGCCACGCGGTACAGCTGTACACGCACGCACGCACACGCACACAAGCAACAGAGGCTGTGTCACAGGCTGCACACATGCGCGAGCACATTCGGACACGGAGTGAACGCGCGCGCGCGCACACAAATGCACACACACATGCACACACAGGCGGCGGCCAAGCAGTGTGCCACAGCTGCACACACACACAGACGCACAGAGGCGGCGGCTGACCGGGGTGTCACAGCTGACCACACACACACACACACACACACTGGTGGCGGCGGTGGGAGAACGTGCCACAGCCACAGCTCTGCAGCCGCCGCCGGCACAGCACAGGAGGCACCGCATGCGCGGGCGCTGGTCGACCAAGGCGCAGCGCTGGCAGCGCTGAGCACTTGGGCCGCCGACTTGTTGCCCCATCTCGCCGCCAGCGGCACTACACACTAAATCGCAAGGCAATCCAGCCCTGCATGGCCTGCATGCCCGTGCCGCGCTGCGAAAGCCGGCCACACAGGCGGCGCCGCCCAACCTGCGGCAACCACAATTGCTGCCGCTGCTGGTGGTGGTGAGCAGAGCGGTGTGCGAGCAGCCATAGAGAGTGAGCGCTGCTGTGCGCGCGCCCCTATTGGGTCCCCAAAACACTCTCTCAGCCGATGGCTGATTTTCCCTTCTGGTTGGTCGCGTGTGTACAGTCGGTGTGCAATGTGCCTGTCACAAAAGTGTAGGCGGTGAGACTGAGGCAAGCATGCGGAACTGCTCTCCTCGGAATTTGTCTGGTACCTTTGCGTCTTACACAGTAGCTAAATGGGCACTTTACTCAAACCCATCATTGTGGTTTTGAAGCTGCGGCCCGGACAGAAGAGTTTTGCTGCGCGGTCGGCCGTCGACCCACCTTCTCGTGGCCGTACGAGGGGTGCGTGAGCACGTTGAGCCAGGCATTGTCATTGGTCAGCAGCAGGAGGCCCGCCGAGTCGCGGTCGAGGCGCCCCACGGGCAGCAGCCGCAGACGGTCCGCCCTGGCGCACCCACAAAACAGCAGCCATGTGTGAATACAATAGGCAACATCAGAGAGCAGGGGTCATGTGCGCGTACGATAGGCAAGGGAATCATGGCTAGGCGCGGCTGTGGCTGGGGCATGGGCAGCAGCCGCAGCCGGTCCGCCCTGGCGCAGCCGCGAAACAGCAGTCATGTCATGTGTCATGTACGCACAGCATAGGAAGGGTCAGACAACAGGGGGCATGTGCGCATAAAGTAGACAAGGTACACGTGCGCAAGGTGCGGCTGTGGCTGGGGCACGGGGCAGCAGCCACGGGCGGTGCAAGCAGGTGGACAGGCGGTTTGAAACAACAAATTATGTGCGCGCTTGGTAGAGGATGGCAATAGGCAAATGCGAGTGTGGGCAAGGCGCGGCTGTGGCCGGGGCGTGGGCAGCACCAGCGGCTGTGGCCGGGGCGTGGGCAGCACCAGCGGCTGGTGCAGGCAGGCGGATACAGGGTTCGGGACATAAAATCATGTGCGCGCTTGATAGAGAGTGGCGCCACCCATGAAAGGCGGCTGGTGGCCACGACGCTGGCACGATTACAGTGATGTCACGTGTGTGGCCGGGAGCTTGGGTGGCGCCAGCCGTGCTGCCGCCATGTGGGTCACCAGCGTGGTGTGATGGCCTTTTGAGCTCACTCATAGCGTATCACTCATGGACGTATGCAACAGCCAAGGCGAGCCAGTGCACAACCCTGTCGGCAGCCCCAGTAACAAAGAGAAGGTGCATGCGTGCGCACCAGCTGAGAGGCGCGCCGCCGCCATCCACGCCCCCTGCCGCCATGGGGGTCAAGCGACTGTGTAGCATTTCTGTACACCACTGTAGTACATGGTATGCTACAGTGTAGATACTTCAAAGTTTTTCTGCTACAGTTGTATGTGGTCAAGTAGGATGATATATATGGGGGGAGGGCAAAGCGGCTTACCCCGGGATGAGGTCCACGACTGTGCGGCGCCCCAGGTCATCGTTGGTGCTGGTGATGACCCCCTGGAGAGCACCAGCAGGCGCACATCATGACAGCACAGCGGCGGTGGTAACGGCAGGCAGGGGCGAGGTTGACTACAGAGCAGCAGAAGTCGTGCATACTGCGAGCTGCATGGCGAAATTTCCTATCATGCCGCCCTGCAGGTCCGCGCTGCCTGACGGCTGACGCCGAACTGTTGGGCGGCGGCTCGGCTAGCAGGCACACGTTTCGCACGCGCCATAGTGGCACACCACAGTAGGAGGTGGGTCCGTCGCACATGTGCGGAACCGGTGCAACACGGCGTGCAAAAAAAGGCAGTGTCTGCGGCCAAGGGCTGGGCGTGTATGCGCAAGACCTGTGGCTGTGCGCGGTGGACATTGCACCGCGCTCGCACCTGGGCTTGTGCATCTATTTCAAGTGCAAAAGTTGAAGTACTTTTTAGTGTACTTTAAGAAGTATACCAGTATACCCACACGTGCGCGGCACGGCGCGCGCGGCGGTGGCCTCACATAATGCTATGAAAGTGCAGCGGAGGCGCGCGTGGTACTGTGTAAGTGAGGGGCGTGACCCGGGCAACATAGGCACTAGATGCACTCACACATACATATGTACTTGAAGTATTAGTATAACAGTAACTATAACTACACTGTACTATGCGTTTCACACCTTGGGCTTGTGTATGGCCACTCAGACGGCCTT
Organism: Ophiocytium majus; assembly: GCA_032358315.1. NCBI lineage: Eukaryota > Xanthophyceae > Mischococcales > Ophiocytiaceae > Ophiocytium > Ophiocytium majus. The sequence continues at coordinate 9,077 of JAULBY010043677.1, forward strand.
CTCCTTGCTGCGCAGCGCAATCTTTTGTATGTAGTTCAAGTGTAAACGTGGAAGTACTTGCAAGTGCTTCAAGTATCTTTGAGGCATGCACAACCACGCATGAGCTCAGAGGATGGCTCACAAAGCGCAGGTGAGGCGCGCCCGCGCCTTGGGCTTCTGTATGGCGACCCAGACGGTCTCAATCTCGCTGCGCCGCGCAATTTTGTGAAACCTACTTCAAGTGTAACAGTTGAAGTAGTTCTAAGTATACTCCGAGGCATGTACTCTATAATCACGCATGCGCAGCACAGATGCTCAGAAACCAGGAAAACGTTCGCACCTTGGGCTTGTGTATGGCGACCCAGACGGTCTCCTCCTTGCTGCGCAGCGCAATCTTGGCGCCGTCCACAAGCAGGTCGTCCTTGCGCGGGTCCACGCGCGTGCCCAGCGACGTCACCACCTTGCCATTCACCTGCCGCGGCGAACCAGGGGATGATACACCATGGTGTACACTTGTGACGTATATAGTATAGGTACATACATGTATACATTTGACTCAAGTTTGATAGGTCGTCCCTTTGCGGGGGTCCGCGCGCGTGCCCAGCGACGCAACCACCTTCCCATTCACCTGGCGCGGTGAACCAGGGGCAGGGAACGTGTTCACAAGCTACCAGCGTTTCGAACTCTGGGACACGTGGTATCGCGCTCCATGGTGTATACTTGTGACATAAATACTTGCTGAAGTAGGTAGTGTATTAGGTACATACATGCTGTAGTACAGTGCACATGTTTCAAGTTGGATAGGCCGTCCTTTGCGCGGGTGCCCAGCGATGTCACCACCTTCCCGTTCACCTGGCGCGGTGAGCCAGGGGGCAGGGAACGTGCTCAGAAGCAACCCGTGAATTCGATACTCTTGGGATACATGATCTCATGACACACCGTGGTGTATATATGTGCCATATATGGTGCTTGAAATAGGTAGTGTATTAGGTACATACACATAGTTGAAGTTTAAAGTGGTTGTTCTTTGCGCGGGACCGTGCGTGTGCCCAGCGACGTCACCACCTTCCCATTCACCTGGCGCCCGGCGGTGGGGACACAAGGGGCAGGGAGCACGTCTTTAAACTACCAGTGCTTCGAATTTTTGGGACGCAGGACGGTGATACACCGTGGTGGGTACTTGTGACGTTTATGATGTACATTAGGTACATACATGTGTACACATACTTCGAGTGTAATGGGTCGTCCTGTGTGCGGGTCCACGCCCAGCGAGGTAGCCACCTTCCCATTAACCTGGCGCCGCGCGCCACGCACAGGAGCGGCCGCCGCAGTCAGTGGGTACTGGACTGGCTGATGATGGCCATTCAACCCGCTGCTTAGCCCATGCGGCGAAATCCCTGCCGGCACAGCCGTATATTCACGCACAGAGAGCAGTGACGCGCTCTGCTCTCACATACCCTGAAACTGGCACCAAGCAGCGTACCAGTGCTGGAGCTGCAGCCACCACATCTGTGGTGCTCGATGTGCCCAGAGCCACACGCAATGCACCGGTCGACCCTCCTGCTGAGCGCGACCTGCTGTCATACAATTATGCCTATAACAAGATAAAAGTACAGTGCTGTACTTCAAGTATATTTATTACTACAGTACTTTGTATTTACAATGGTCTCAGTCGCTTCTAGGGTGAAAGCTGATCTTGAAAGTTTTCTCGTGAGGGCAGAATAGTTGGAAGGAGCGGTTTTCACAGATGGTGACGGATGCAGAAGCGCATCGGTTGCAGGTGATCTGGATAGTGGACTCGCCCGTGGTGGGTGGGTAGCATAGGACCCTACTGTTTTCGAGGGCGGCGCGGAAGGGCGGTTGCTCTATAGCAGACTTCGTCCCATCCTGGAGTCCAAAATCGGGACCTTGCCAGAAGAGCGTTTTCAATGAGGCACGTCTCCTCCACTAGGTGAAAATTCTCTCCTCAGCAGCAAGTTTCAAGATTAGGCGGGCCCTTGACAGGGTCATGTTCGGGGGGCGCGTCATGTTCTCATGTTCGGGGGGCGCGTCATGTTCTCGTGTGGCCGCCGCCGGTACTTCACAACTAGCTTCCTGATGATCTTCACGCTTTTGCAAAAGTCTCGCCTGAGGTGGCAGGGTGGACAGCTACTCAGCAGACCAGTGCACACGGGGGTGGAAGTGCTGAGTTTGTCAAAACGGTAGCAACTTGTTGCTTCAGTAGAAAACGGTAGCAACTTGTTGCTTTAGTAGATTCCTTGAGGCACGGAGATTTGGGATGGCTAACCTCAAGCGGTGCTGTGCACGTCACCTCAGCACACCACCCATGTGCTACCATGTTCTCACAGTGTGTGCTGCTGCGGGGGCGCGCACCATGGAGAAAAACTTTATGGGCCAAAGAATATCATAACACCATACTACAGTACCAGTTGTCCCATAATTTTATTTCAACTACCATTAGGTACTATCGCGCCGCACCGCTGCCACGTACCCTGTAATACCAACGCCACGATACCAGGTGTGCCATAAGATTATGATAAATACGGTATATCCTTCGACTATGATTTGGTACTATAGCGCCGCGCCGCTGCCACGTACCCTGACCCTGCCGTCCAGTATCATCTGCTCGCACTGGCGCCTCGAGTCCACGCCAGCGTGCGCCAGAACCTTCTGCAGCCGCTCACTGGACCCCAGCCGCAGCTCGTCCTTTGCCTGCTGCTGCGAGGGCCGCCCCCTGCCGCCGCCGCCGCCGCTTCGCCCACCGCCCGGCTGGTTATGGTTGCAAACAGCAGCAAACGGAGTTGGGTGCAGCAACAGTGTGGGGAGGGGGAGCCTGCCATGGTCAGGGTCACCTCACGGGTGACGCCGTGGTCTGGTGCAAGTGCTTAATGATCTGTGCTAGTAAATATGTGCGCTAAGTTCGGGTGGTGCTGGTGGTGCTGAAGGTGCGCATATTGCTGCTGCTAGTGTTGCGGCTGCCGCCGCCGCCACTGATGAGGCTTACCTCAAGGTTGGTGCCGCTAGAGAACGCGTGTTCGGGGGCATCTCCTGCGCAGCAGCAGCCCTCTGGGTTGCAGGTCCACCATCGAGCGACAAACCCAAAGTTGCACCATTTACCACTGCTACTAGTGCAGCTGCTGCCAGTGCTGCCACCACACCGCTGCTGCTGCTGCTGCTGCTGCTGTCACCCCATCAACCAGGCACCATCATCAAACCAGACACTTCAACTTCTCGCACCTTGCCTCCGCCGCCCCGGCTGCTGCTGCCGCCGCTGCTGCCGCCGCTGCTGTCCCGCCGTCCCGGCCCTTGGTAGCCCCCCTTGCCGCCAGGCCCAGATCTAGGCCCAGTACTGGGCCCGCCGTACATGTGACACACGCCTCTTCTTGCTGCCGATGAGGGCCGCACGTGCGCGCCACCAACTCTGGCAGGTGCTGCTGTGGTTGCAAGGGCTGTCGGTGGTGGCACCAGGCAGTGCCCTAGGTGCGCCAGGGCCAGGGAGGCCAGGGCCGCTGCCACCAGGCGGCAGCCCATCCTGCTGCAGGCTAATCGTACAGCCATGGACCCCCAGGGGCTGGTTGTACGCGCACGCGCCGCCGCCGTGGAGGTGTGACATCACTGACCGCCTTGGCCGCACAAAACTTGCGTGTTGAACTTTAGCTCTTGAAGTTGCTGTTGAAGTTGCTGAGTCGCGGCTGTGTCACTGCATAAAGCGAGGGAAGGAGGCACCCATTGCAAGCGCCGAGTGCTGTGCTGGCACCGCCATGGTGATGCTGCCAGTGTCATGTGCCAATGCGGTTTGACAGCTCATGCCGACTGCCGTAACTGTGCCACACCAGGCAGGAATGCAACCACAAATAACTAGGGATGCGACGAAACGTATATGAGCGAGCCATATACGCTGTATACGGTCCGTATATACGCCCATAGTTCACT
>JAULBY010043688.1:0-12988 GCA_032358315.1 Ophiocytium majus
CCAGGCCGAAGCCTGTGGGGTGATTTGTCCACCTGGTGAAAAGCACCAGACAGCCCCCACACCTGCACGCGCCGGTCGGTGTCCTTGAGGGCTAGGGATGATTCAGAGTACTACAGCAGTATGCTGTTGCGGCCCCCGCGCCAAAAGGCTTGCCCCCCAAAAAAACATGCACAACTAGGCAGGCGCCTTGCCATTAAAGGTGCCACGTGCTCGGCCGCGCGAAATCAATAATGTGGGCACGGAGGGCAGCGAGGTGAGAGCATATGTGCATTTTGGCAGCCTGCAGCTGTGGCAGCGGGGGTCGGCCACTGCGGCAGCAGCGGGCATGAAGGCTTGCTTGCGCCGGTTGCATGCAGCAGCTTTGGAATGCTTCGAACAACTCATGAAACTGCTACTTCTAAGTACTAGTAGTAGTTTTCCTACTGTAGTAGTACGGTACCATTCGTCTTTCTTTTTGTGTCCGCTGAGGCTATGTACCTCTGCTTTGATTTTATCGAACCCGCAATAAATACTACACGTAGTATTATTTATTATTTTTATTAAAAATTGTTGTTTAAAAATGTTCTTATTTATTATTATTATTTGGTATGGCATAGTTCGGCGCAGGTAATCTCACGCGGACATACTACTTCAGAAGTATTGTATTGATGCAGACAGGCTGGGCAGCGTGGTGTGCTAGCATGGGTGCACTTCGGCTGTCTGGCACCACTAGCGGTGGCGGTCAGCTGCTGTGTTCGCGGGCGTGAAGGCTTGCTGCAGCCGGGAGCATGCTGCACCTTTTCCATAGTTCTGAAATATGGAACTACTACTAGTAACTACTAGTACCAAAAGGCTGTAGCAGTTTGTTTTGAATGTGTACCTACTTTCTGTTCACGTTTATGCTGCCTCTACTCCACTATTACAACCAGGTTCGCTCTTGTTTACAACGAAAAAGTATGTACTTGGACGTACACGCTTCTGAACTACCGGTGTATTTGAAGTATGTCTGGCTGAAGTGTGAATAATGAAGCGGCGGCGTGCGACGCACCTCCATGTCCACCAGCTGACGAAACTGCTGCTGATACTTTGTTTTCAACCCGTGCTAACTTGCTGTTTACGATGATGCTGCATCTACCTTACTATTGTGACCACGTTCACTCGTGTTTACAACAAATAAAAGGTACTACCATGTAGTGTTCTATACTTCAACTTCAAAGTACTTCAACATCCTTCTGAAGTACCAGTGTATTCGAAGCACGTCTGTCTGAAGTAAAAGTCATGGGGGCGTGAGCATGTGTGCATTTCTGCAGCAGTGGCAGCGGTGGGGGTACGCGGCTACGGCGGCAGCGGGTGCAGAACTTTCCTGGTAACAACCGCATGCAGCAGCCTTTTGGATATGTATAAAACTGTGCTAGTTTCTTGCAAAATTGTTCTTCTACTTCTTTTTATGAAGTATTTTGTTTACGATGAGGCTACTGCTGCTTTATGACACCCATAGCAGTCTCATTTACACTTCAAATGATGTACTTCAGCACATAGCGTACTACTTCAAAACTACAGCAGTACTGGCTTTATGAAGCGGTGGCGCACGGCGCACCTCCATGTCCACCAGCGGCACCCACTGGCGGTATAGCTCGTGGTTGTCGCACAGGTAGTACACGTACTCAAAGTCGATCTGACATGGGGGGGGGGGGGGGGGGGGGGGCAGCAAGCGGCACAGTGCAGGGGACAGGCAGCAGGGGCGCTAGACGTCAGGTACGGTACCGGCTCTGTTCCAACGTAGCCGCCAGGGCGCAAACTGCCCGAGATTCGAGTTGAGTGGGGCAGGGCAGGTTGCTTTGGGATAATTCCAAGCAATTGTGTAAGCAACGCGTCCTAGCATTTGCTATGGCTGGCAACGCACAACAATGTGGGAACACAGTTACCGTAGATATCGGGGTATAAGACCGCTCGGTTGTGTCGCCGCGCGCCGGCCGTCGCTAACACCGGGGGGTTCTTGTTCGGGGAGGGGGGGGCTGTACCACATCTTCCTATTCTATATACATTTATATAGAGGTGACCCGGGTCTTGCTGCCAGATGCATGTCGTTCACTAAACCGGGGGGTTCTTATTCGAGGATGGGGTCTGATACCAGGGAGGGGTCTTATACCCCAATACCTACGGTACTGCGGGAAGCACCCAATAAATCATCAACGTTGCAGCACCGGCAACTACTTCGGAAAAAAGATGGTACACCACCCAGCGGTGCGTGACGCAGGCGGTGCCGCACAACTGCAACAGAGGTCTGTTGGCCTGCAGCCCCCTCCCCCCATGTGGCATACCTCCCCTGCAAGCTGCCGGCAGCAGCGTGACAGGGAGGGACCCGCCGTGCTACAGACGCCTAGGTAGCAACTGAGTAAACTCAGCAAGTAGCGTTCCCCGGCGTGTGCAGCGCACTGCAGTACTGTTAACACTTCGAAATGTGTAACAGCAGGTTACTTTTGACTTGTCGTACTTCGAAGTATCAGCTTTTTCTTTTGTATCAACTCATAAATACTCGAAACTGTATGACGGCAGGTATTCAAAGTTACTTTATATATAAATAATTCATAACGCATACTAAAGTGTGTAGAGTAGAAATGGCCCAGGGCACATACTCCAGTATTACGTACTTGAAGTAGTTGTTACAACAGCCCCCTCGGGGGGGGGAAGGGGGGGGGGGACCTACTCACTTTGCGCGACACCAAACGCCTGTCTGTTGCCAGCGCATCGACAGCTCAGCAAGGTCGCATGGGGCACGCGTGACCTGAAACTGCCATTGAAGAGCCAAGTGTGTTACCCTGGTCACATGTGCGCAAGTGGCGAGCTGCTGCCAGCATCACGGGTGCACACCACAAGTGGCGCCCGCCCACCAAAGGGCGCCGGCCGCCGCGACACACATGGCATGTCAAACAAAAGAAACAGTAGGTCAACGTACCCCAAGCTCAACTGTGAACTTCGTTCTAGGCCCTGTTTTCTGCGCGGTAGGCTTGCCAACTTCGGGGTGCGCACCTGGAAGGACCCGATTAGGTCACGCGTCGCCGCACCAGCGCCTCCGAAGTCCGAGTCGTGCACGTCCACGCGCACGCACCCGCCCTCCAGATCGGTCTGCAGAACAGGGAACGGTCCGTGGAACGGTCCACAGAACGGTGTACAAGTCATTCCCTGAGCATTCGTGAAGAGGTGGTGGAGCGGTGACACTGCAGTGCGCACTGCAACAGCAGCTGGGCTGGGGGTGCATGCTGCTGAGCAGATCGGTCTTCAACTTGGTGTTGAGGAGCTGCCCAGTCACTGAATGGGGGCTGCCTGAAGGCAGGGGCCAAGGGATGCGCGCAGCTTGCTTGGCCGTGACAGCATCCAACTTTCTGGAGTGTGATCGCCCTGCCCAAGAAGTGGAACTGCATTGGGACGGCACGGGTGGCCGCCCAATAGGTGTGCGTTGCTGCTCAGCGCAGTTGGCGCCGACCTGCTCAAAGTGGCATATGTGCTGCTGGGAGTGGTTCTTGCAGCTATTTTTTTCTACTAGATTGCCGATGTTCATCTGCCGTTGAACCTCACCAATTACAGTGCCAATAGGAAAACTAGAGGGCGGCGTTGCATACATGAACATGTCAGCAGTAGATACTGTACGCGCAGTGCAGCCCCACCTTCTTGGTGCCATCCTGCTCAAAGTAGAAGAGGTCGTCGAACGTGGCGCTGAGGCACTTGGGTCTGGCGCTGTGCACATATGCTGCTCAGCACATGTGCTGCTGAGTACATGTGCTGCTGAGCACATGTGCTGCTGAGCACTTGCTGCTGAGCACATTTGACGCTGAGCACGCCCCTCCCCTCACCTTCTTGACACCGTCCTGCTCAAAGTAGAATATGTGCTGCTGAGAGTGGCTTTTGCAGATAATTTTTACCGAATCACCCATGCACCTTGCCGTCAAACCAAAATTGATAAAATATATACACATATCTTACATGTCTGAAAAAGGAAATCTTCATGTGCGGTGCAGCCCCCACCTTCTTGACCCCATCCTGCTCCAAATAGCAGAGGTCATCGAACGTGGCGCTGCGGCACTTGGGCCGCACTGGTGCTGAGCGCACAAGCTGCTGAGCACATGTGCTGCTGAGCACACGCTGCAGAGCACGTTTGCCGCTGAGCATGCCCCTTCCTCACCTTCTTGACACTGTCCTGTCCAAAGTAGAAGGTGTGCCGCTTATGCAGATAAGCTTTTGCCGAATTACCAACGGAATTTGCCATCACAGGTAGTGTGGGATAAATGAACATACATCTACCCATGTGCCTGCGGCGTCCACCTTCTTGACGCCGTCCTGCTCAAGGTAGAAGAGGTCGTCGAGCGTGGCGCTGAGGCACTTCGGACGCGCACGCATCTGGCACTGACCACACAAACTTCTGAGCGCATGTGGTGCTGAGCACACACTGCTGAGTACACATGCGCTGCGGACCACACGCTGCTGAGCACGCCCGTTCCCCTCACCTTCTTGACGCCGTCCTGCTCAAAGTAGAAGAGGTCGTCGAAGGTGGCGCTGAGGCACTTGGGCCGCACACGCGTCTGGCGCTCCTGCCCGAAGCACTTGACGCGCACAAACGGGTCGCTGCTGCCGGAAGCATCCTCCGCCTTGAGCTCCGCCACCTCGATCACGTGCACCATGACGGTGTAGTGCCCCTCCTGCGCGCATGAAAACGCATGTTTGAGAATGGAAGAAACCTAAAAGGCTGCTAAGCCCAGATACTGCCGTGGCTGGGACAAAATGCCAGGCCGAAGCCTGTGGGGTGATGTGTCCACCTGGCGAAAAGCACCAGACAGCCCTAGCACCTACATGCGCTGGTCAGTGTCCTGGAGGGCTAGGGATGATTCAGAGTACAACTACCAACAGGGCTTACTTGTGCGGCGCCACCAGATAGTATTGATTAATATTTCATTCAATGCGCACTTGCGGGTTTTCGGTTGCTCAGCATATTTTCTTTTGTGAGCACCTCTGTCACATGCACCACGCCCCTCCTGCTAGCTCGCCGTAAACTTCAAGCGCACCTAGCCAGTGGTGGTCAGCTGTATGTGCTGTAGGCACAGGGAAAACCCGCTCCTTGTGCGCGCGCGATGGGCGCGCGGTGTCAGCGCAGCGTGCTATCATTTACTTCGAGTACTATACTTCAAAGTACTCCGGAGTACTAAGCAGAAGTGTTATTTTCGATACAGCGTGCTACTACTAGTACGAAGTATCGGTACTTCTGAAGTATGATTATTATGTATTGTCACTATAATAAGTATCATTCGAGCGGTGGGCGGCGCCCATGCCCATGTACGCAGGCGCAATGGCGCGCATCTGACGATTGTGCTCGTGTAGACGATTCAGTGCACGCCGGCGCAATGGTGTTCGTCTCACGGTGTGCGCGTGGACGGCCGCGCCTTCTTGCCCGCCGAGGTGTGTAAACCCATGAATTAATCCATGAAAAATCCAAGAAGCATGTGTACTTCGAGGTATACTTCAAGTAGTATATACACATCACCATATACACTTGAGAAGGATACACTGTATGTACACTGAAGTAATTAAGGTATACTATACTAGAAGTGTATATCATCTGTGACTACCTGGAGGACTATGTGAGTACTCAACATGCACGCTGTGTGGCCTGCTCCTTGCCACCACCAGGTTCAGGCGCAACGCATATGGTGATGGGTCAGAGCGTATAATTTTGGCATTATACGCCGTGTAACGCATGTGACCACACCGTGTAACGTATAAAAAAGAACGCATGTGTACGGCAAATACGCCGTATGTCGCATTTTTGGGCGTAGAAATACGCCATGTTTCGTATAACGTACAGAATACGTTATACGCCGTGGCCCATCACTATGGTGATGGGTCAGAGCGTGCAACGCATGGTGGCACATCGCGACATAGTTCGAAGCATAATAAATGGCCTTCCCCGCAAAACATCACTGTACACGCCCAAACTGGCGACACACACCGCGTACTATTGCCTGCCCTGGCAGGTCGAGCCCTAGGTAGCCTGCTGGCACCCGCTAGCCCTTTCTTTGTTCATACGCATACTTTGCCATGCATTTGCCTTGGCACCCAGTGGCCGTGCTGGCATACATGACGTGGGCTCTTGCACGCCCACAAGTGCAAATAAATAAAACTACAGTAGTACATGTACGTGTATATGCAGCCTATACTACGTAATATCCGGCTCCGGTGTAGGCGGCGGGCTGGGCTCTCTGGTGCCATGCAGTGCTGGTAGCACCGTGTAGGCCGCTACGGTATGAGTGCTTCTTGCCTGACCTTCTTCAGCTGCACCCCATGTGCACGGGGCTTTCCGCACCCCAAGCTTAGTCTATGTAAAAAGCATGTGTGTATATAATATTATATATATACATGTATGCTATATATACATATGGATGCACTGAAATATGGTAGCACCACTGAAGTACAACCATTTTGGTGCCCGCCTTAGTCACCTCGACCAACTGTCGCTCATGGCCTGAATGCGCGGCCAGGCAGGGGAACGCCGGGCACGTGGCTGCCAAAAAATATTCCAAAATTTATGAACTGGGAAATACTTCAGAAGTACTACTGTAGTGCATGGTGGTATCATCACACACATGCGTCCACATGCGGGCACTCACAACACTGGTGTTACCGCAGGGCCTGTGCCTTGACACGTGTGCATGACAGGCAGCGGCCATGGCAGTTTCATAACACTGACCGGTGTGCTTCGTGTATGCACTTTGAAATACGTGCACTTCGAAATATATACAAACTCCAAGAATTATTTATTGTTTACTATGCGATATGACTGACATGCACTTCAAAAGGGCTGCACTTCAGAAGGACTTTGAGAAGTATATACTACTAGTAGTACTTCAGAAGTATATTACTAACCCCCATGAGCTTCGGCCTGGCATCTTGTCCCGCCCAAGGCACTATCTGCGCTGAGCAACATGCGCAGTCCCTTTCACACCAAACGATAATCTGCTAGTTTCGACAATCAATGTGCAGCTAAGGCAATATCTGGGCGGAGCAACCATTTAGGCCCCTTCCACACCACAACAATCCACAAACCGAACAACTGACACTTGTGAAGTATACGTGCAACCTTTAGCCCCCTTTCACACCACAACAAGCTACCAATATGAACAGTCAATATAGGCGCTGTCTTTGTTGCCCCTTTGCGCGGGTACGCCCAGGGTGACGGCCCCTACTGGTGGGGAGACCTAGAGTTGATCGCTCCTAGATGAGATACATGTATACACTCGAAGTATGCAACCTTGTAGGCCCCCTCACACCACACAATCTATTACAATGTGAACAATTCTTACTGGAAGTACATGTGGCGGTCACCGTGGTCAGGCCACACCATACTGATGCGAACAATTAATACACTTCTTGAAGTACTTCTTGAAGTTATACTGTAGTATGTGTTGTGTACTTCGAAGGAAGTACTTGTGAAGGATGTGGCGGTCATGGTGGCCAGCCCCACGCACCTTGCCGTGGGCGATGGCGCCGACTTCCAGCGCCTTTTCTATCACCACGCTTGCTATGTCGGTCAGTGACTCCAGGGTCTGCGCAGCACCAGCCCCGAAAAAAACAGCCAAAATTTCATGAAAAACAGTCAAAATTTGGCGAAATAAGCAGCGGCGGCCATGGTCACACATGGCCACGGCGGACAGTGACTCCAGGGTCTGCGCAGCCAGCCCCCCCCAAAAAGTCAAAATTCAGTGAAAAGCAGTCAGAATTCAGCATAAGTTAGCAGTATCGGTGTGAGCCAAGAGCGCTTCCGCATGCAGTTTCTCGCCCCGGCTGCAGGCACCATGGTGTGCTGTGTGCGCGCATGCAGGTTGCAGGCATGGTGTCCACACTTGTTCTTGTTTTCCTGGTGTTGGCTACATGGATAAAGTGCCCGCGGGCGTCGACCTGGCACTTTGCCCCAGCCACAGCAGCATCTGGGCATAGCATCCTCGTAGGTTGCTTTCCACTAGCTGTTTCTCATGTGTGGTTGTCAATTGACAGTGCTGGCTGGCTGTGCATTTGCAGGCCGCCGTCAAATCCAGTTACAATTATGCAGTAGCACACATGCAAAGTATATACCTTGGTACTACATAACCGTGCTTCTGAAGTAGACGCATGTATACTATGCAGTAGTACAAGTAGGGTGTACGTGTGTGAAGCACGTGCGTATACCTATAAATACATGCACTACTAGAGTCTAGCCTAGTAGTAGTTATTATCAGCGAGGGATCAGCTAGCGCGACATCAGGAGCTCCCGAGCTTGAGTAGCTTTTCGGGGGCGCGTTTCCGCATTGAATCTGCACTAGGGCATGCAAACTTCCCGGAAATGCCGAGGCTGATTAATCCGGAGTCGATGCTTTTATGCAGAATGCTGCGTTTTCCGGGCGCACGGGTCAATGTGTGCCCCATTTGCTTTTTTGGCTTTTTTTTTGCTTGTTCATGTGCTGAAAAATAGCCGACGGTGCAGTGAGCACCGCAAAATCAACTTGTGTTGGCACCTGTTGCTGCCCTTCCGTACAGCAGCACCTGATGGCTGAGGAAGGTGGCACGCGCCGCAGCTACTGCTGCTGTTGCTGCTGCCAGCTGCTGCTGCTACGGCTGCTGCTGTTGTTAAGGTGTTGGGCGTTTGTTGTTTGTCTGTGTTGTGTTGCTGCTACTGCCAGTTCTTAAATGCGGATGAACCTCATTCCACAACAACACCAACGACAACGTGTCCATTGCGTACGCGTGAAGGAGAAGGTGGTGGCGAGCACGGTCGCATGACATGCCGTTGCTGCTGTGTTTGGTGCTGCCTGCTGCTGCAGCTGTGCTGCTGCCTTCAGTTGTTTCACTGCTGCAGCTGGGAGCCATCGTGTCGAACTCAGAATCAATTGGGGGACTTGGTGGGTGTCGTGGCGGCGCGCGGCTGTGGCAGTGCCGCTGGTACGGCTGGTGCTGCCGCTGCTGCTTCAGCTGCTGCCGCTGTCTGCTGCAGCCACCGTGCTGCTGCTCCCCCCCAGCTAAAATTGCATTTCGCGACACCCGGCTGACAAACTTCTGAACTGAGCTCACCAAGAAAGTTCTGCCAGCACCTGCAGTGACAGCAAGCAAGAGTAGTCTGCAAGCAAAAAACACTGCAGCACATGCCATCAACAGAGCTATCTAATGCTGACACACTGCCCCCTTCCGTTCCTGATGCTGCCTACCAGTGCACACTTTTCTTAAAAAGCTTATACGTCTTCACCACCACCTCCCATTTTGACAATTCATGTACAACTCACTTTCATGTGGCACACAAATTTGGCAACAGCTTGGAGTGCAACTTACACTTGTTAGCCAGTGGGCCTGTCATGAACTTTCTGCTGTACACTACAGTAGAGCTCTTCTGATCCCGAACCCTCCCGTAGGGACATTCTTGTAATAAATAATGGAATGCCACACCTTTTCTTCTTCAAAACCCCACCGATGGCTGCTTCAGTGTTTGGCCCTTCACAGCACCCAGTATGACACCAGTGGCTGTGCATCAGCAGCACCAACAAAAAAAGTTCCGCCCACAGTTTGATCCGGTTTTGCTCTGTTTCGTTCTGCACCCACTATCGGATACTGTCACACCATGGCATGAGCGGCTGTGCACCAGTAGCAGTACACAAAAAAAAACGCAGCCAGCCCGGTTTTAACCACTTTTTTGCTCCTGTTTTTGCACATTTTGCACAGCGCCGGCAAACCGACCGTAGATGACGAGTACCGGCTCTTTGAGGACCTGCTTGAGAGGACGGCTGAGATCACCTTCAGGTGAGCCAACTTCAACACAAGACCAGTACACAAACTTCAACACAGTAATTTAATACCGTTGCGCACACGCCCTCATGTCGCTATGACTAACATACAAACTTCAACACAGCCTGCCCGCGACCTGGACGCCTGTCGGCACATGCCACTGCTGGGCTTGCCGGGCGCTAGCCCGCCGACAGCCGCAGGGCAGGCCGCGCAGCCGACCCCCCCCCCCTAAATCTCGTAGTACAGCTGGTGCACCCATGCCCTCATGTCTCTATGACTATTATACAAACTTCAACGTCAGCGCGCACATGACCCCGTGTTTTTGTGGAATGATACACAAGCATTTCAGTTCAAAGTTGGACACATGAACCCTATTCATCTGCAGCGAAATGAGTAGATTTAGGGCAGATGAGCCGAAGGGGGCGATGTTTGCGAGCGCCGCCAACACACGTTGGCAGCCACCACTTTCTTGCTTGTGAAGCAGCGAGCGGCCGTAGCGGCCTGCGTGGGCCGCAGGCTGGGCTAACAGTGAAAATTTGAAGTTGGTGTGTTGAAGTGTAAGTCCGCGTGCCAGCAGGCTGGGCTAGCAATGATAAGTTAAAGGTAGTGTCTTGAAGTTGTAGTTGGCGGTAGCGGCCGCGCGCCAGCAGGCTGGGCTAGCAAGGGCAAATTGAAGTTGGTATGTTGAAGTTGCAGTTGACTGTAGCGGACACGTGAGCGCAGGCCGGGCTAGCAATGAAAAGTTGAAGTTGGTGTGTTGAAGTTGAGTTGGCTGTAGCGGCCGCGCGCCAGCAGGCTGGGCCAGCAAGGGCAAGTTGAAGTTGGTATGTTGAAGTTGCAGTTGACTGTAGCGGACGAGTGGGCGCAGGCCGGGCTAGCAATGAAAAGTTGACGTTGGTATGTTGAAGTTGTAGTTGGCGGTAGCGGCCGCGCGCCAGCAGGCTGGGCTAGCAAGGGCATGTTGAAGTTGGTAAGTTGAAGTTGGTATGTTGAAGTTGCAGTTGACTGTAGCGGACGCGTGGGCGCAGGCCGGCCTAGCAATGAAAAGTTAAAGTTGGTATGTTGAAGTTGTAGTTGGGGGTGGCGGCCGGCGTGCCGCAGGCCGGGCTAGCAAAATAAATATCGTGCCTGCGGGTAGGGGCTGCAGGGGCGGGACAGAGACAAGCCGCAGGCGCAGACATGGAGGCCGCGGCGGCCAACTTCAGCTTCAACATATAAAATTCAACTGCCTCTCCAAAGGGACGTCACAGCGAAGGCTGAGCCCCCCGCATCTGCTTCTTCAAATTCGACCACCCCATTGCACATATGCCTTTGGTAATTGTACTCTGAATCATCCCTAGCCCCGCATCCGCTTCTCCAAACCAGATCACTCGGTTGCGACCCCACCTCTGAAGCACCCGCACCGGCGCTATTTGTCGTGTAAATATGTGCATGGGAAATTGGGAATGCATTATACGTAGTGATGGGACATGGCGTATAATGCGGTAACAAATACTACTTCATAAGTATGTTGTACAAAGTCTGGCGTATTTCTATGCCCGCAAGTGCGTCGTACAGCGTGCTTGCCGTACAAGTACGTTCCATCAGAATACGCTATACGCCACATTTACACACGTTATACAGCGTATAATAGTTATACGGCGTATAATGAAAGAAAAATACGCTCACCAATGTGCTGTGACCCAACACCACTCACCTCTGACTGGCCCGAACCGGGCCCGCACCCACACGCGCCGCTGCCGCAGGGAGGGCGGCCTGGACTCGGACCCCTCGGACCTGCCCCCCGATGTTGAAGTTCCTATGGCCAAAAAGGGAACTTCAAGTGTGGTTTCGCCGCTCACGTTCCAGCCCGGGGACTTTGCTCCGCTGGAGGTGTGGACGGCGCTTAAGGACACTGTGGGGGGGGGGGTGACGTATGCCGCGGTTCGCGGGGAGAAGCCGCTCGTGGTGATTGCGGACGCCAGGTGCGCGTGCTTTCAGTTACATTTGTAACTGTAGGTTTCATATTTTTGAAACACAACACATACTACGTGTGGACGGCGCTTAAGGACACTGCGAGGAGGGGGTGACACATGCCGCGGCTTGTGGGGAGAAGCCGCTCGTGGTGATTGTGGACGCCAGGTGCGGTCACATTGTAACTGTAAGTCTCATACCTTTGGAAGCATGACAGTAAGTTGTATGTACATGTGTATAGGCCAGATGTGTATGTGCACTTTACTTGTGTAGCACGTGTATGGATGCGTGTAGATGAGAAGCCGCTGGTGGTGGTTGCGGATGCCAGCTGCGCGCGCGTGCGGTTGCGTTTGTAACTGTCACTTCCAAATGCGTGTGTACATGTGGGTACACGCCAGGTGTGTGTACGTGCTACTTCCGTAACCGTTTCATGTGTTCTGTGTGGTGGTTGCGGACGCTAGGTGTGTGTGCGTGGTGGAATTACTTCTGCAACTGAAGCCTTGTACTTCGAAGTACTACGTAGTATTGTGTATGCATGTGCATACAAGAAGAGCCGCTGGCGGGCATTGTGGACGCCAGGTGTGCGCGCGTGCAGTCACATGCGCAACCGAAATTTCATTTGTGTGTGTACACGTGTATACTTCCAAGCAGAAGACAAGCTGCTGGGGTGTTTGCGCATGCCAGGTGTGTGTAGGTGCGGTTACTCTGCCGCCTGACTGCTACCTCTCTCCGCCTCTGCCCCCGCCCCCCCCCCGGTGGGTGACTTTGACCCCCACACACACCCCAGGCCCAACAACCTAGACATGCTGAAGCCCCTTCTGCGACAGTCACCTCTAGCCCTTGCTCACCTCACCGACCTTATTCACCTTACCCTTTTACCTGCCCCTCTTACTGACCTTGCTCACCTTCCTGTACACTTGCTTTTTGCTGACCCTGCTCATCTTGCTGTTTGCACTGACTCTACTCAACGACTCCACTTACTCTTTCTGGTCGTTGACACCCCGGTCCCCCCCACCCAGGCCCAACAACCTAGACATGCGGGAGGCCCTGCTTTTTTGCGGAAGTCACTAACCCTTACTTATGCTACTAGTAGTATCACCGACCTCACTGACCTTATCATCTTACTCACCTTGCTCACCTTCCCGATCTTACTTCCTGAACGCGCTTTCTACCTTGCTGACCTTATTGACACCCTACTCAGTGACTCACCTTACTCCCCTGGTGCGTGGCGCCCCCTCCCCCGCCGCCCCCCTCCCCCCTT
>JAULBY010043699.1:0-12983 GCA_032358315.1 Ophiocytium majus
CCCGGCCCGAACATCCTGCTGGTCGTTCATGCGGCCGCCGAACGTGACCGGCGCGGCGCCTTGCTGATCGCCGTCGGCCTGGCCAGCGCCGGCGCGATGTGGGCCCTGGTGGCCGTCACGGGCCTGACGGCGGTTTTTGAACTGGTGCCGTCGCTGCAGACGGCGATCCGGATCGCCGGCGCGGCCTACCTGCTTTACATTGCCGTCCGCCTGTGGCGCTCGCACGCGGGGCCCAAGCCGACAGTGACCATTTCCGGGCGCGAGGCAGAACCGGCACACAAGGCGTTGCTGCGCGGTGTGGCCACCGGCCTGCTGAACCCGAAATCGCTGGCGTATTTCGGCAGCATCTTCGTGCTGCTGGTGCCGCCCGGTGCCGGCTGGCCGCTGCGCGCCGCAGCGGTCGCGCTGGTGCTGTTTGATGCGCTGCTCTGGTACAGCCTGGCCGCGTTCCTGTTCTCGACGCCGCGCGTGATCGAGGGTTATATGACGCTGCGCCGTCCGATAGACCGGGCCTGCGCGGCACTGATGGCGGCGTTTGGGATCAAGCTGATGCTGTGAACGATCCGGAGTACGGGCCAGGGTAGCGGGGCCCACTCACTCGAAGAACACGGTGCAGGCCGACCAGTTCACCACTTCCGGGCCGGAGGGAGCCGGCGCAGGCGCGCCGACCAGCGAAGTCAGGTGCAACACCGGCCATTTCGAGCCGGGAAGGGCTTGCCCGTGCACCTTGGCCACCCGCATCAAGCGCTTGCCGGGGTCGTCGCCAACCGTCGTTTCGTTGTAGTCAAAGCGGCCAAGGGGGCGTGAATCAGACGGCTGGCCTGCCGGGCGCCGGAGTTGCTGAGACAGGTTCCTGCCGGCGCCTGCATCGTAGCTGGACGAGCGCCCGTGTTCCAGAACATGCCCGGCGAGGCGCAGATCGCCAGGCTCACGCACCAGTGGCCTGGAATCCACAAGCCAGAGCTCCTTGGGCGCATCGCGCAAGAGATTTGTCGCGGAGTTCGGCGAGGCCGCGTGCAGCCTGAACACGCCCTGGGCCGTTCCCGCATAACTCACGGTAAAGGGCATGCGGCGAATCGTGACCGACGCCCCGTTCGACTCCACGGGACGGTCGTTCTGGCTTAGCTGAAGATCACCGCAGCGCGTGTTGACTGGCGTTTGGGGACCAGAGGCGCAACCGGCAACGAGCACCGCGCAAACAGCGACCAGGCTCGCCGTCCTGCCAGGAAACGCGGCCATCTCCATCTGTGCCGACCAAAGTAGGGTGCGATTTAATGCGGATCTTTTGTGAGCGTGGGTTGTATGTTGCATGGATATCCTGGCGCAACTATTAGTTAACATAATATACAGACTGTCCGACCGTCAAAGAAGCGGCGTACAGTGCAAGCCAGGCGGGGAGGGCGTGAGCTGCTATAGAAACCATAGCGATGAGCGCCAGGATTTTGACATTTGCGAAGCCGGATTGAAGCCTTTGCGCGAGATTTACCCAAAGTGCTCGGGTCTCGCTGTCTTTTTCACGCTGGGCCTGCATTTCCACCATCAAAAGGTCAGGTTTTTCGCCCAGGGCGGCGGCCAGTTTGGAGCAGGCTTTTGGGTCCGGCAAACTGCGCCCGTGGCGGTAGTTTCTCAGGTTGCCGGAGCCAATTCCCAGGTACATCGCCAGCTTGTAGTCGGACCCGATTTTGTGGGCCTTTTTGACCGTGTCTAGGACCGTGTTTACGTCGCGCATTTTTTCCCCTTTTTGAACAATTTCCCGTACGTACGATAAACGGGCCTGGCGCCAGCGGCAAGGAGCTAGGGGCTTGCGCACTGCAACCCGCTTGCTCTACATTCCGTCTGCCAGCGGGTTGTTCAATTCCCTCCTACCCCCTCTCCCCGCTGGCCCTTCGGGGGTAGGTCGGGAAATAGAGGGGGCTCTATGCAATTTTCAATTCCAGACGGCACGCCGTCACCGTCGCACGGCGATGGGCCGTTCGTCGTCGCTTTCCCGACCCGGTACGGGCCGGATATTCAGCGGTTCACGGAGCCGGCAATGATGCTGTCCTGGGTGTCGGGCTACTGCTTCGACGGAAAGACATGCTCAATTCCTATGGCTGGGCACGGCGACTGGGTGCAGGTGTCGGCATGAGGCACACCATCAAACTCGACATTTGCCATAGCATCCAAGTTGAGCCAACACCAGAAACCAAAACCGTGCGGGTCAGCCTGTGCACCGGCTTCGTTCCGGTCATCAGCAAGCCCTTGACGCGGGAGCATGCCGCCGCGCTGATCTTCGCGCTCGAGCAGGCGCTCGAGGAACTGCAAACGGCCGCCGTGCGTGAGGGCGCGCCATCATGAACGACGATGAAAAACTCGAGGGCCTGCTGTGGGCTTGGCTGGTCGTTCTCGCAGTCGGCGGCGCTGGCCTCCTGGGCTTTGTGGCCTACCTGGGCTGGCGCCTGGGCCGCACCTTGCTGGCGTGCCTCGCATGAGGCGCGTCCATGCCCCTCAGTTCGGCCTGTTCGGCGGCCTGGTCCCGAACACCGACAACCCGGACGCGGTCACACGCGCGCCGTGCCCGGCGGAAATCCGCCAGCGCCTGCGGGAGCAGCGGGACGCGGCCTACGCGCGTTCGTTTGACCCGGCCCGCAATGACATGCTCAACCTGGGCGCGCGCATGCGTGAGCGGGCAGGGCGGAGGGCGCTGCCGTGAGCTGCATGGACGTTAGTTTCCTTTGGGGTGCTGCTTTGGGCTTTTTCGCTGGCACGGCCTGCGCTGTGGTTGCCTTCGGGGTGGCGGCGGGTCATGCGGCCAGCGTTGCGCCGCCACCGGGGCCGCTTGAGTGATGACGCCAGGCGCTGAGCTGCGGGGGCTGCGCGGGAAAGCTGGGCTGAGCCTGGCCGGCGCGGCGGCGTCCATGGGATGGACTGCTGAGCGAATCGCGGGAATCGAGGCCGGCGCGCCGGCAACATTCGGGGAGGTTGACGCGCTGACGGCGGCGTATGGGGCGCGGTGCAAGGCGCCGCCGTACGTCCGTGAGCCGGATATTTACCCGTTGCCGGCCACGCGCCGTGACGGCTCCCCGGTCCATGCCCTGGCCCGAATTGACCGGCGCCCGGACCACGTCTGGGCGCTCTCCATCGTCGACAAATTCCCGCGCTCCTGGCAGTCCAAGCTGATCGGCCGCTGGCGCACGGCGCACCACGTCAGCCGCTACGAATCGAATATCTCGCTCCTGTCTCGCGTGCACAAGCTCGCGGACAGTGGGCGCGGTGGCATTTCCCCGGACGCTGGCGACGGTGAAATCTGCCAGGCGGCCGACCTCACGGCGCGCGACTTCGCCAGGCGCATTGCCCAGCTCAAGTCCATTGTGGAAAAAGGCGCCAGGTTCGCCGCCGTGCGCGCGCGCTACGGCCTGCGCATCGTGCCATTGGTGCTGGCGGAGTTCTGCCGACGGATGCTCGAGGCGCGCGGCTTGCTAGACCTGTGGCCGGCCGGCGCGGCCGTCAGCAGGGCAGGGGCCGTGCTGCGCCTGCAGTGCGCCCGCTGGTGGCGCCGCACATACCGAAAGCTGCACGCGCGCACCGTCGAGGCCACGGCCATAGACATAGGGCTAGTGAGCCGCGCGGCGGGCCTGTACGCCTCGGACGATGCTGTCAAGCGGCGCCGGGGGCAGAACGCGCGAAACGCGGCGGCGCTAGAGTCGGTGCACGCCGTCAATGACCATTTCCAGGCCTACACCCTGGCCGACCTGGCCGCCCGCGGCACGGCCAACAAAAACATTCGGCGCGTCGAGCTGCTGACGCGCATCGCAGGTTTCGAGCTGATCGCGAAAGAGCTGGGGCATATCGCTTTTATGGTGACGGTGTCCTGTCCTTCGCGGTTCCACAAATGCACCACGCGCGGCGATGGCCGCGTTGCGGAAAATCCAAAGTACGACGGGAGCACACCAGATGAGGCCCAGCAATATCTCTCCAAATGCTGGGCGCGATGCCGCGCAGCAGCCGTGCGCGCAGGCTTGCAGTGGTACGGCTTCCGAATCGCAGAACCCCAACACGATGGGACACCGCACTGGCACGTCCTGCTATTTATGCCGGGCGAAGGTGTCGCCGCTGGTGGATGCGATGCCGGAGCCGCGCACGGCGCCTTGGTGCGGCTGGTGCGGCGTTACTTTCTCGACAATGAATCCCCCAATGAGCCGGGAGCGCAAAAGCATCGCGTCGATTTTGAGCGAATCGACTGGGCCAAAGGTTCAGCCGTTGGCTACGTCATCAAATACATCAGCAAAAACATCGACGGGCACGGCGTGGGATTGGACCTGTTCGGCAATGATGCTGTCACAAGCAGTGCGCGAGTTGAGGCGTGGGCCAGCCATTGGAGAATCCGGCAATTCCAGCAAGTGGGCGGAGCCCCGGTCGGTGTTTGGCGCGAACTACGACGACTTGACCCCGGAAATGTGGCGGAGGATGCGCCTGGCGTCCTTCGTGAGGCGCTCATTGCTATCAACCGTCAGAAAACAGAGCCGGGGGTCGCGTCGATTGCGTGGAAAAAATACCTTGTGGCGCAGGGCGGTGTATTGGCTAAGCGATGCGATAGACCCCTGTCCATTTTGAAAGAAGAGACCGGGGAGCTGGGCCGCTACGGCGAAGTGATGCCGGGACGCACCATCGGCGTGAGTGCAGCCGGCAAGCACCTGTTTAAAAACCATATCCATGTGCTGCGGCCTGACGCGCCGCTGTTCTCGCGGCCGTCGTTCGCCAGTGTTGAAAGTGAGCGGCCGGCCTGGCTGATTCAGCACGGCTCGAGCGAAGCGGCGCAGGCCACGGCGCGCCGGCTGTTTGGCCCCGCTCCCGTTTCGGACAAGCGAAGCGCGTCAGCTTGGATTCATGTCAATAACTGTACGGAAAAAGCAGCGGCCCCGCCGTCGATGTTCGGGCCGCTGCGCACGTACCGAAAGAAGTTGCGCAAATTCAGGGGGTGGGAGGGAAAACCTCAACCTGAAAGAAGCAACTATGAGCAAGACGACTCCCACCAAGGCCGCCCCGCCGGCTAAACGAACCCAGGTCAGCGAAGCAGTGCAGCAGCTCATTGCAGAGCTGCGCGAGGCGGCAGCGGAGGCGCGCCACGGCGACCTTCGCGCGGCGACGGCGACCGTCGCCGAAAAGCTGGCCGACCACATCGAAAAGAGCTGAGCACACCATGGCCGATGAGTCCAAGCTCATCGGGCATGGCGCCTGCCCCGTCTGTGAGCAGCCCAAAGCCCGATTCACCCTCACAAAATCGCAGCTCGTTTGCGTGACATGCCGTCAGCCGGGATGCGGCTTTCAAGGCTTCTCGCGGACGGACGATTGCGACGAAAAACTGCGCGCCCGCATCGTAGGGCAGCACGTCGAGGAAAAGCCGGCGCCAGCGCCGGCACCAGCACCGGCCCCCGCGCCAGTAGCTGCACCAGCGCCAGCACCTGAGCCGGCGAAACCAGAAACACAAAAACCATCCGGCCCAGGCTGGGGAATCCTGAGGGGCGCGTAATGGTCACAAAACTCATCAAACCGGCCGCGGCGGCCGACGTGCAAGACGTCAGGGACAAGACGGCGCCCGCGGGCGCGCAGCCTGACCTTGTGGCCGGCCTGGATGCGCTGATCGGTGAGGCTGGAGCGCGCGAGGAGGAGGGCGCCGCCCAGCAGCAGCGTGTCGAGGAAAAGCAGGGGAAGCAAGAGCTGGAAATGCTCGAGGCCGACGTGCTGGACACCCTGAAATTCATCGCCATGCCGGCGCAAAAGCTGTGCTGGTGGCTCACGCCTGAGCAGTTCGAGCAGCTCTGGGGCACGCAAACGCAGCGGGCCATGGCTGAGCCGCTGGCGGCCATCATGAAGCGCAACGGCTGGGACGTGAAAGGCCTCATGACCGACTACGGCCCATACGCAGCGCTGGCCATCGCGGCCGTTCCGCCGGCCGTGGCCACCGTCAAGGTGTACCGCGAGGCCAAGGCCTGGAAAAACTCGCAGAAGCCGGAGGCGCCCGATGGCCACGAAAAAGCCAGTTAAGCGGGCAGATATCCGGGCCTTCGTGGGCACCACGGGCTCGGGCAAGGGGGTAGGCATCAATGAGCACCTGCAGGCGCTCAAGCCCGCGCGCCTGATCGTCTTTGACCCGTTGAAAGAGTACGGGGATCTGGGCCAGGTGGTCACGTCGGTGCAGGGCGTGCTGCAGGCCATGAAGCGGCAGACCTTCAAGGTGATATGGCAACCAGACGATGAGACCGACTACGACAAGCAGCCGTTTAAAGACGACTTCGCGCTGTTCTGCCGCGGCGCGTTTTTGGTGGGTGAGCTGTGCATGCTGGTGGAGGAATTGGAGCTGGTGACGCGGCCGACCTGGGCGCCGCCGGCCTGGCGCAATTGCACAAAGCGCGGCAGGCACAAAGGGTTGATCATCATCGCGGCCACCCAGCGGCCGGCCGACGCTGACAAGGCCTTTTGGTCGTCGTGCTCCTACATCCGTTGCCATGCGCTGCGCGAGACCAGCGACAAGGACCGGATGGCAAAGGTGCTCGACGCGCCGTACGAACAAATCAGCGGGCTAAAGACCATCGCGCTGAGCGCCACAAAAACCAGCATCACGTACTACGAAACGGATTTTGGACGCGGCCTGAGTGGCGAAAAAACCATTGTTTTGGGCAAATAAAAGGGCCTTTCCCGTACGTACGTGCTAGCCCTTTACGGGCGTACGTGCGGGGCCTTTCAATCGGGTCTCTTCGTTAGCAAACTTCATCTCACCGAAAGGCAATTTTTATGCAAACCCAAGTCAAAAACGCGGTCATGACCACCGCCGTGGTGCTGGCAACGATCTTCGTTCTGAACAAGATTTCGTTCACCCGCCCCATCGTGCGCATGGCCCTGGACTGAGCGCCGGCCGGCAACCCTGAAACTCTCAAAGGCAGACAAAAATGACCCGTCTTATCAAGCTCCCCCAGGTGGAAAACTACGGCACCGGCCAGCGGGCCACCGTGACCCTGCCTTTGGGCCGTACGTACAACAAGATTTTCTTGTTTTGCCAGGGCAACATCACACGGGCGATGCTCACGAACATCGTCTTGAACCTGAACAACGGCGAAAAAATCCGCTGGAAGGATTCGGCCCACATCCAGGCCCTGAACTCTTTCAAGGGAGGCGCATCCGATGCGGCCGTTCTGGAAATCGACTTCACCGAGGCCGCCGGCGTCGATGAAGCGGCAAAAACCATGGGCACCTATGCGCTGACCCAGGAAGCCGGCGTGCAGTCGGCAACGCTGGAATTCGACGTGGGCGTGTACACCCCGAGCGGCGCATCCAAGATCGTTGCCAAGGCCGAGGTCGACGTGCCCAGTCGCAACACGCTGATTACCCGCGTGCGCTCCTCGCAAAAAACGCTGTCGGGCGCCGTCGAGGAAAGCATCAAGATCCCGTTCGGCAAGTCCGGCGAACAGCTCAAGCGCTTGATGGTGTTCGGCACCCTCGCCAGCATCAACAGCATCCGCATCCGCCGCGACGACTCCGAGGAATTCGAGAGTGTCACCGTGGCTGAAAATGAGTTCTACCAAAAGTCGTGGAAGCGCGTGCCCCAGGCCGGCCTCATGGTGGTGGACTTCATCCCACACGGCCTGATGAACCACATGCTGAACACGGCGCTGATTCTGGGCACAGATGGCAAGCCCAAGCCGGTGGAAAACCTGGAAATCCTGCTGGACGTGAACGCGGGCGGCACCTTCAACGTCTACACCGAGACCATCACGACCAACGACCGGCCCTGATTCCCGGCGTGACTTTTTAAACTCACAACGGAGGCAATATGGCCGGTGAATATGTACCATTTGAGTCGGGCTTCCAGGGCTCCGACTATGACGGCGAATCGGCCGGAAGCACGACCGTAATCTGGGCGCAGGACTACGCCGAGGCCAACAAGCTCGGCCAGTTTTACCCGCAGAACGGCGCCAACTGGTGGGAAAACCTGGCGGTGTATGGCGCGACCAAAGCCATCGATTCGCACTTTGCACAGTCGGCCGTCAACAAGACGGTGACAGGGCAGACCTACGCGGGCGCCAACGGCAAGACCTACGGCGCGGGCGCGGGCGGTGTCGGGGGTATCTCCCCGATGCTGCTGATCATCATTGCCGGCGTCGCGTTCGTCGCGCTGAGCTGAGGCCCGGTATGGCTGGAAACATGGCCGCAGCCGGCGCAGCAGCCGGCACGGCAATCATGCCGGGCATCGGTACTGCCATTGGTGGTATCGCGGGCGCCTTCATGGACGGCATGGGCGGCGGTGGTGGTGGTTCT
The DNA here is from genome assembly GCA_032358315.1 of Ophiocytium majus. Lineage (NCBI taxonomy): Eukaryota > Xanthophyceae > Mischococcales > Ophiocytiaceae > Ophiocytium > Ophiocytium majus. The sequence continues at coordinate 8,293 of JAULBY010043699.1, forward strand.
GCCGGCGGCGCGCCGCAGACGGCCGAATCGGCCATCTATGGCGACCTTGGCCAGGATAACTCCGGCTGGAATGTCAACTTTTCCGGCACCCAATCGAACGGCTCGAACAAGTCGGCGCCGTCTGCGATGGAAAGCCTGGGCTTCGGTGGCACGGCCACCCTCTCGCCTTTGGTGATCGTCGGCTTGGTGGCCCTGGCCGGGCTCGTGATATGGAAAAAATCCAAGTCGTCAAAGTGAGCCAGGCAGAGGCAGCGCGCCTGATGGCCGCCGCCGGCCTGGCTTCGGCTGATGGCATCGCCACGCCGGACAGCATCGCGGCAGCGGGTGAGTGCTTCAAGCTGATCTACGGGCCGCATGAGGGAGTTTTCTCGCTCGAGCGACACGGTGCGCGCATGTGGATATCGGGCGCCGGGGCCGTGGAAACGGCGGGACTTACCGTCATCGGCTTGCCGGTGATCGAGGAGCTGTCGCGGCAGTGGGCGTGTGATCGCGTGGGCTTCCAGACGGCGCGGCCGGGCCTGGTCAAGCTGGCGAAAAAACAGGGCTACCGCATCAAGGGTTTCATTTTGGAAAAAGAACTATGAACTATTCACGGCGCCAGCTATATGCGATGGGTGAGGCCTTCGGCGACTGCGCCACCGCGGCCAGGCCAGGCGGGCGCGTGTACGGCGGTGGCGGTGGCGGCAGCTCGAGCACCACGGGCGCCACCACGGAGACCACCAACGTTGATCAGCGCATGGCTATTCAAGACGGCGTGGGCGTCAACGGTGACGGAAATGCCGTGACCTACTCCGTCAACGATTCCGACGCGGTGAAAGCCATTGCGGCGGCCGGCGCCGACGTCATCAAGAGCAGCGGCGGGGCGGTCGTGGAGCTCTACAAAAACGCCGGAAACCAAAACGCCGAGGCCTGGAATTCGACGGTGACGGCGGGCTCAAAGCTCATCGACAAGCTGTTGGACAAGGCCAGCGAGGGCTTTGCGCTGTCGTCCAAGGTTGTCGATAGCTTCCAGCCAAACGAAAACAAAAACTCCGACGCCATCAAGACGGCGGCCATCGCGGCCGGCGTCATCGGCGTGGCTGTCCTCTGGGGAAAAAGCAAATGAAGCCGTTCACGATCACTCTGGCCGCCAATCAGGTCAAGGAAATCAACATTGCGGGAGACCGTTTCGAGGTGCGCACCGCAGCCGAGGCGCTGGCCTTGATCGAGCTGCTCGATGAAAACGGCGGCGTGGTGGGCATCATGCAACTCACGGAGGCCACCGACTACCTGCGCACAAAGCGGCCGTTCGGAAAGGTGCGTTTCACCAATGGCGCCACCGGCCAGGTGGTGCGCTGCTACTACGGAGAAGGTGAATCCGGCTCAAACCGTTTTACCGGCGTCGTGTCGGGTGAGGTTGCGCTGGACGCTGCCACCCTGGCCACAATTGATCTGCTGCTGGGTGAGGCCAGGCTCCCGTACGTCTACACCGGTTCTTTTTCGTCTACGTCGGCCGCCGTCGCCAACACGGCGCAGACCATCTTTGCGCCGGCCGCGAACCCCAACGGCGTCATCCTGCTGCGCTGCTCGGCAAATGACCGGGTAGACCTTGACGCGGTTGCCAAGTTCATCGCCCACACGTCGGCGCCGACGACGGTAAATCAAGGCGTCACAGTGGCGGAATCGGTCAGCAACTACATCACGCCGGCATCGACAAATGAAGACCTGACCATCAGCTGGAGCGGAGAATTTTTCCTGCCGGCCGGCATGGGTCTTTACTACATCTCGGACAGCAATTCGCAGGTTGCGAAGACCAGCAAGTCGGCCGCCTGGCGCGCACTGTAGATGAACAAAAAAGCCGTCATCGTGGCGCTGGCCCTCGGGGCCGTGGCCTTGCTGCTGATGGCGCGCAAGGCCCAGGCGGCGCCCGTATGGACGGAGGAGGGCGGCGACGGCGCGCCGGACGTGCCAGCGTATGACAGCGGCGCCGCCGGATGGATAGACGAATTCGAGGCCTGGGCCAAGCAAAACCAATTTGAAACGGAGCAGAACGCCATGCCACTACAGACCCCCATCGTCCTGCGCGACAACATCGCGGCCATGCAGGCCGCCATCAGCGAGGCTGAGGGCACCGCCGCGGGCCATGGCGACCCCTACCGCGTGTGCTACGCCTATGCCCATACCATCGTGAGCTTCGCCGATCACCCGGCCGTCACAAAGGAATGGGCTGGAGAAAAACTCTCCGACAAGATGTGCGCGGGCGCCGGCCTGGGGCCTGGCTGCGTCTCGACGGCCGCCGGCAAATACCAGATCACAAAGCCGACCTGGCTGCGCGTGCAAAAGAAACTCGGCTTGCCCGATTTCAGCCCGGCCAGCCAGGACGCTGCAGCAGCTGAGCTGCTGAAAGAGCGGGGCGCCGTGGCCTATCTCGAGGTGGGCGACTTCGCCGCGGCCGTCAGGGCGGCGCGCAAGGAATGGGCCTCGCTGCCTGGCGCCGGCTACGGCCAGGGTGAGCGCACCATCGAATGGCTCACGGCAAAATTCACGGCGGCCGGCGGGGTGCTGGCGTGAAATTCCACAAAGAGTACCTCTACCTGGGCGCGGCAGTCGTCGGGGTGGGCGTGCTCTACTTCGGCGCCAAGTCGGCCGGTGCAGGCATCAAGGATGCCGCGGCGACGGTGGGCGGATGGCTCAACCCGGCGGCCGACACAAACCTGGCTTACCGCGGCGTCAACGGAGTGGGCTCATCCCTGACCGGGGATCCTGATTTTTCGCTGGGCAGCTGGGTCTACAACAAGACGCACACCGACACAGGAACCTACACCGGCCCCTCGTTGATGGAAGTCATCTGGGGCGCAACGCCGATGGGCGCGGCCGGATACGTCGGCAACAAGCTCGGCGATGCGATTGGGGGCGTCTGGAACTCCACCGCAGCCTATGAGCAGAAGGCGGAGGGCGCCCGCCAGATAGACCGAATCATCGAGCGGCAGCAGCGTGAGCTGGCCGGCCTGGGCGGCGTCTATGACGATGCCACCGGGGAGATGGTCGGCGCGTACGATGAAATGGGAAATAGGATTTACTGATGGCTCCAGCAATCGCGGCTCTGCTCCCGTTCGCGAGGGACTTGATAAACAAAATCTGGCCGGACCCGGCGCAGCAGGCGGAAGCGCAGTTTAGGCTGGCCACGCTGGCGCAGAGCGGGGAGCTGGCCCAGCTGCAATCTGTGACGGAGCTGGCAAAGGGTCAGCTCACCATCAACAACACTGAGGCCGCCAGCGCCAGTATCTGGGTTTCAGGATGGCGGCCGGCCGTGGGCTGGGTGTGTGCCGGCGCGCTGTTCTCGCAGTACATCCTGCGGCCGTGGGTGCAGTGGGCGGCCATCATCAGCGGCCATCCAATCCCGGAGCTACCGGGCATTGACGATCACCTGTGGGAGCTGCTGGGCGGCATGCTGGGCCTTGGCGGCCTGCGCACCGTCGAGAAAATCAAGGGGGTGGCGTGATGATCGTAGACCTCTTGCCCTGGTTGAACGTGCTGCTGGTCCCAGTGGTGGGCCTGCTGGCCAGCATCAATACCCGCCTGGCAACGCTCGAGGCTGAAAGCCGTTCGGTGCGTGGTCGGCTGCAAAAGCTCGACGGGATCAACGCATGAAAACCGCCGGCATCATCCCGACCACCCCTGAATTTCTGCGCGAGGCCGTCGTCGTGATGGGCGGCGCCATCCTGGCCGCGCTGATCTTGAGCCAGTTCCCGGCCGTGCGGAATTTCATCGCAAAGAACACCGGGCAGGCCGGCTGCGACTGCGAAAATCACTAGGACCCTTATGCGATTTGGACATTACCGCATCCCGTTCGGGCTCAAGCCCATGTTCGGCAGGCATGACACGTCGACGGGGATCCCCGTGTATTACGTCGCGTGGGCGGGCCATCAGCTCGTGATGGTCCTTTAGCGCTGCGCCAGGCGCGGCTCGTTGGCCGCCCCAAAATCCCCGATAGCTTCCAGCTTGACGATGTGCGCCTCGAGGCGCTTGATCGTCTCCAGGGCAAACCGCAATTCATGGCGTGCGTACATGGCCCCGTTGTGGGCTGTGGTCTCCATCAGGCTGTATCCCCATCGGGTCTCGTAGAAAAGCGCCAGCAAGGCCGCGCGCGGGGCCTCGTCGGTGGCTTTCCAGCGCTTGAGGGTTGCCAGGCTTACGCCGAGGTGGCCGGCGATGGCCGCCAGGTCTCGGGTGAGCAGGTCGTCAAGCAGGTAGGAGAGGGGTGGCGTGTGGGTTGCGCGGAACATTCCGGCCATCTTTACAGATTTTTACAAACTTGTACGTGACGGAAGACACGAAGGCTAAGAATCGGCGCGCCAGAGACTTAACATAATACATATCGTGGAATGCAAACTAATAAGCTCTCACCGAAAGCGAAAGCGAAAGTCAGGGTCGCTGCATGCGGCGGCGACTCCTGATCCAGAAGATCACCGCGGAAACGCCTATCAACAAGAATAGATTAAGCAAACTTAGGGCAAGAAACCATTGCGCAGAGTTGATCCCCTGACCCAAATGTCCGCCTGGGATAATCACTACCCAAGGTAGCAGCAATACCAAGCCGAGAACATTCGAAACTAATGTGTAAGCGTCGCCGTTGGGAGCTTGCTGTTCAAGGAATTTCGCGCCAACCATGATCAGAGCTAGCAGCACGTACCACCTGATACGAGTGGCTA
>JAULBY010043710.1:0-12982 GCA_032358315.1 Ophiocytium majus
CGCAGCGGCGGCGGCGGCGCTCGTGCAAGGGCGGTTCCGGTGGGACGGACGCTGGGCGGAGCTGGAGGCGCTGCTGGCGGCGCACGGGGGCGGGGGGGCGCCGTCGCCGCCGGCGGTGAATGGCGGCGGGTCGCTGCTGCACCCGTTTGGCGCCACGCTGCTGCACGCGGCGCCCGCGCTCGGCGCCATATTCGAGGTGCTGCGCTGTGGGCACGTCAACACGGTGACGCTGTACGGGCGCCAATAGCGGTGCCAAGGGTGTGGGGGGTATCTTCAAGTAGTAGTTGAAGTTTGTGGTGCGCCGCCCGGATGTGATACTGTGGGCGCCTCTGACGTGCTGCTGGGCTCTGGGCAGCGGTGTGGATGGTCGGTAGTGGCAGCATATGGTAAAAGTCCAAGTGCTTGAAGTGCATGGCCCATGTTTTGGCAGGGGGGTGCGGGGTTGTTGGGGGGTGGGGGGGGGGGTATGCAGGTGCGTGCCGGTGGTTCCATAGGGGCCTTTACATGCTGTACCTGGCAAGGTTCGTTTGCCCTTGTGCCAGACGGAAAAAAAAAAACAGTGCCGACAGAAGAGAGCTTTGGAGCAGCGGGCGTGTAAAGAGACATCATGAAAAACGGCGTGTGTGAATACAGCGGCGGGGTTGCGGGTGCGAAAAAGCACCCTTGGCAGGGCATACACGTGAAGTAGCTGGCTGGTATTGATGTTTTTATGCGGGGCGCAGGCAGCGCATGGCCCGCTGTGCCAGTCCCTCTGCATGGTTCGTGCGCAGCGCTGGCTATTTATGCATCGCCACCACAAAAAAGTAAAAAAATAAACAAGTGCACTTGCAGATGAGGTCTTTTTAACTGCCGCGGTGCCTGGATGCAACGCCCACACTGGTGGGTTGATGCTCCTGCCTTTTTGTGTCTGTGTGGCATGCATGCAGCAGTTGTGCCGCTGCACAATGACCGGTGCATGTGATGTGACAGGGTGACATGGCCAGGGCTGGCCTGGCCTGTAGTTGTGGTTTGACTGCAAGTAATGGCGAAGTAGCACATGTATGCACTTGTAAGCAAGCGAGGAATACCAGGTCGTGCTAGCCAGCATGAAGCAGTGGCCATGCTCGGACCCGGTCTAGTTGTTGACGCCGTGACATTGCCTTGTCATACCATGGTGACGATGCGGCTCTGCCCTACACAGCTGGTGCAGCTGCCGCCTCCAAGGCTGTTCTGGTGCGGTCCGGCTGTGATCCAGCAACCACATGTCTCGCATGCACACGCACTCAATATTACCCGCTGTCTTTTAACATTTTACCCGGCCATGCACAGTAGTGAACTGTAGCAGGGGATGACATAAAATATGTACTTCAGAAGTGTGTACCAGTACACGTGTGGCGGTCCAACATGTCCCATGTGGCAATTGGCGTGGACTTCGCAAATGGCCGGAACCACATGCCGCCAGCACAACCATGACAAGGTGTGGCAGTGCGCAGTGACGCCAGCCTCAGGCAACTCTGCATACACGTGTGTGTATAGACAGCCTGCGCTGCTGCTGCGACACTCTTTGATACTTCAAGAGTATACTTCAAGGAGTGCATGCTGTTGTGCGGACCCTACATGCACCAGCTTGAAACACAGGGCAGCAGGCCTTTCAAGCACGCACCAGCTGCAGCGTCACCACCACCTCCACCAAGTGAGCGGCCACGTTCCATTTGTTCATTGACAGTATAACATGGGCACAATCTAGCACCAGACGGCGGTGGGCTGCGCCTGTATTGTATGTCCTGCTACTCACTGATGGTAAGCGACTGAAAGGAGAGGTGTGCGTGCGCAACTTTGACAGGGGGGAGACCTGCTGCCGCCGCATGCGACGCGCGCCAAGTGGGCGTTTGCACAGGCGCAGCAGCTGCAAGGCTTCACGGAATTGGAACCGTGGTGTCGTAACGAATCAACAGAGAGAAGGGAGCAACGGCTGCGGCGGCCAGGGCCGGGCGACCACATGGTGATGGCGCCCGCCTGCTGCCGAACAGATACTGGCACACTACAACTATAACTTGCCTACCGCAACACGCACAATTCGTCGTGAGATCTGCCATACATCTACACATCTGCGGAGCGCAGCCACTTCAGCGGCGGGCCGCCATGCCACCAGCACCGGCAGCACTACTCGCGGCAACACCGGAACGGGCAGCGGGCAGCTGCTGTCCACTGCGCTAGGCGCGCACACACACCAGCACCCCGGGCCGTCTCTCACAGCTGCTCAACCTCCGGGTGTGTCGCGGCAACACCGCCAGCGCGCGCAGAGCCGCACCGCCGCTGCCGCTCCTGCGCCGAGCGCCCTCCCCGCATGGCGCTGGTGCCTGAGAAAAAAATCGGCGTTCGCGCCTGTGAACAGACAGGGCGGTCGCGCCTCAGAACATGCGCTGGCGCTTGGCGCTCTGCGCCAGCTCCGAGCCAAACGGCGCGCGGCCGTGCACGCCGAGGCAGCTGCCGCCCTGCGCCTCCACCTGCATGGGCGCGGCGGCCGCGGCGGCCTGCGACACCGCCGCCGCCGCCATCGCCGCGTTGCAGAGGTTTTGCGGGGACCACGTGATGGAGGTGGCGTTGAAGAAGCCAAGGTAGGGGATGCCGTTGGCGGGGTTGTGCAGCTGGACAACGACGATGCCGTCCGAGCGCGTGTCGCACACGCTGCCCTCGCCGTACTGCGTCACCACCAGGGTGCCCGGCGCGTACATGGCTGCTGGCTGAGCACAGGTAGCTCTGCGGATGCTGGTGGACTCAGTGGCAACCTGCAAAAAAACAGGCAAAGAGAATGGTTTGTGTGTGTGTGTGAGACGCATTGTCTCCCCACTCTCTCCTGGTGCTGGTACTGCTGTTGCCGCCATTTGAATGGTGTTTGGCCGCGAAACAGTGACGGTCAAGCATTTGAACCAAAGGGTGGCAGCCGCTTTGCGCTGGCTGCACGGCAGTACAGCATGCTCCGATGTCTTGCGGACACGCACTGTGCGCGAGTCTGAAACACCAGTGTTTCAGTACACACACAGCACGTCATGCGCGGCACCCACGGAGCGAAGCGGTGCATGCGCCGCAGTCGGCACCAGCCGGCAACTGCAACTCCAGCAGACGCGGGTGGTTTACACAAGTTTTAGGGACGGTGAGGAGGAGTGACCCGCTCGCAACGCTCGGGCTCCGTGCCAGTGCGCAAGGCACTTGCAACCTAGCCGCGGCCATCACGGACAGCTGACAGCGAATGGTGTCCGGGGTGGCGGAAGTTGCCGCACGCGCCCACCTTCGAAATTATGGCGTCAGTCTAACCGACACAATCAACTCGCGGGGTGCCGTGCACTTCTGCCGGCCAGCGAGGGTAAGAGGGGCGCGTGTGTCTCACCTTGACCTGGCGCTGCGACGAACTCGTGCACACACGGGTTGCTGCACTTGCCGCTCAAGCTGCAGTGTGGTCTGTTCGCCGCTCCTTTTTTTGGGGTGGTTGCGTGTGTCTGTTGGTGGTGGCGGATCGGTGCCCTGTTAGCCGCGTGGTGGGGGCAGCTCAGTGCCAGCGCTTCGCTTCCTCAGGTCGCGCGCCGGGGTCACGGCAGGCAGCTGCTTTTGCGCAGATGAGGCGGAGGCAACGCGTTGTTTATGGTGCGGGTCTGACACAAAGGTGCCTTAAACGCGCGGTGTGAGATCACCTGCGCGCGCAGGGTTAACTGCAACCCGGGGTCTCCCGTGCCTCAGAGGTACCGCCAACACACCGCTCCTAGGGCCTTGGGGAGGCTGACACACTCTTCTGCACAACTCCCGCCGCCGACACTCGTGTGGAGGCCTGCCTGTGCCGCACCACTTGGTGGTGGCGCTCACAGCTGGAGCATGAAATTCAAAAGTGTCGTTGAGCTGTGAGCTCAGCAGCACACAAGTGAAGGGTCTTACCGCGCGCGGCGCGCGCGGCCATCGCTCGTGGCAACAACTTCAACTCACTGCGAGCTCTCTCGAGATCTCCGACGCGACGTCGACGTGATGGGCGGGTGCAAGCACCAGCCGGCAGCCTGCGGCAAGGGAGGGCAGAAGCAGGCAGCCCTGTATCTTACGGTCTGCCGTTTAACGACGCCAGCCGCTGCAGGATGCAGGTGAGACACTTCAGCAAGTTCAACAACCAAATTCTAGAAATCACAACCAACAGCTCATCCAGAGTGTTCCGAGGCTGCCACACCTGCACCGCAGCGACACCCGGAGTGCCTGAACCTGCAAGAAGTGACGCAACGCTAAGCCGCAGCACTTGCACACCTTCCGTTTCCAGCCAACGTGCCACCATGGCGCCGCTGCTCTCGTCGGCAATTGCCTTCAAGGTTAGAAAAAGTCTGACAGCAGACAACCAGCGGAGGAGCGAGAGAGAGAGAGCTTATTTAGCAGGAGCAACAGTCAGTCTGTTTTATCACCTGGCATATCCAGCACCAACCATTGCGGCACCACCAGCAACAGCAGCAGCCAGACGTGGATGACGAGCCTGCCGCGGTATTGCTCCACACATCTGTTCATGGGCTCCCAACTGCTCTCCTGCAACTTGAGGTGTACAGTACTTAGTGTCTTGGCTTTAACAGCGCTGTCCAACTTTTTCTCGGGGGGATGGGAGGCGGAGCCCAACCCCCAGGGCAGCGAGGCGTCCCACCAGCAGCAGGAAAGCGGCACGTGCACCGTCGTGGACGTGGAACGCCTGGACATTACCTACGTCAATGACAGGATCATCGGTAAGTCCCGCGTAATGGGCTCACAACCCTGGTGCACCCTGTCTGCTCAACCCGCCCTTCAGGCCGCCGGTCCCCAGAAAGTCGGGTTGCAAGAACACGCGTTTGCTCGCCAGCCGGCGTTGGTGCGTACAAAGCAGCTTGAAGAGTACCGTGCGCCTGCCCGCGCTGCTCCCTGGGCGCGTTCCTCCACGAGTACCACGCCGAGCACTCTCTGGTTTGGAACATCAGCGATGGGAGGGCGGATGGTGACAACACCCTGTGCGAAAAGCTGCCCAGGCAGGTGCTCAACGCTCCCTGGGACCCCTGGGAGTCCCGCAACCCCCCCGCCGGCGGAAACCCCCAGACTGGCTGCCTGCACCCGCCCCTGGCCCAGCTGGCCCGCCTGTGCTACTCGATATATGGGTGGCTGGAGCTCGACCCGGACAACGTGGCGGCGGTGTGCCGCAGGATCGACGCGCGCATGCCCGTGCTCATCGCGTGCTACCTGCGCTTCACAGAGGAGGTGAGCGTGCGCTGCTGCGCTGAAGGGTTTCACGTTGCTGTGCTCGGCGCTTTGGTGCCACCGCGGCTGTGTGTGCGCGGCATCGCGCACCGAAGTTCGCGCACCGACCTCGCTGCGTGGTAGGTAGCAGTAGTAAGCCCGCTTAAGCTTATTTCGATTGCGTTCATTTATTATGCTTGTCACCATTTTGTGTCGGCGGCACAGCAGCCCAGCCCAGAAGCACTGTAATAGCAGTGGTGACGGCACCCGCTCGCACGCTGAAACAACACAGTGCTGAGGCAGACGTTGAAGCGCAAGCAGCTGCTGTTGCTGCTGCCAATGCAGCACATTGAAGGCCAGTGCTGCTGTTTCAAATGAACCTTGTATCCCACAATGATTGCCCTTGGCGGCACAGGCGCACTCAGTCACAGTACCCGCCAGTGGTGGGAGGCAGCAGTAGCGGCTGCGCCAGGCGGCAGCTGCGCTGAGCATTGTCTCGCAGCCCCATAGCATATCCCGCCAGCCAGTCAGCACTACCATCACAAGTGTGGCCGCCATTGCCATCGCCTTGGCAGTGCCCATGCCTGCTGCGGCGTAATGCGCCCATAGTTGTGCCAGCTCCTGAGTACAGTGCACTCCCGCATATGGCGCGGGGCAGGGTCACCCCCCCGCGCACCGCGCATCACAGTGAGAGACCCGCACTGAATCACATTATGATTTTCACCTAATCAGTCATGCGCACGCCATGTGCACAGGGCTTTCCGCGCCTTAAGCGGACCACTGTACCGTAAAAATACATCATCAGCATGACAATCATGTGGTCGGTGCCAGGCCTACACTATAGTATCGGACCCGCGCTCGGCCGCACGCCACACCTGTAGCGGGCTGCTTCTGGCACGTGTGCACTGTGGTGGGGGGGCAGGTGTCAGAGACGATGGAGGCGTACACACGCGTGCTAAAGCAGCGGAGGAGGAATGGAGCGGGCATGGACCTAAACCAGCAGGCGGCACCGAGCCTGGTGACACTGTTCGCCAACTTTGACCAGTACATGGTGAGTGGTTATATATGGTAATATGTTTTACCGGTGTGTCATACCGTACTTTCAACTAAACGAATTATACCGGTATTATATGTACATGCTATGCTTCAGAAGCACTTGGAAGCACGTGGTACGCTGCCGGCAGTAGCGGCGGCAGCAGCACTGTGCGGCAGGGAAAGTTGGTGTTCAGATTGAGGTTGAGGGCCGTGGTGAGCGGTTATGGCGACGCTGCCGGCAGCAGCGGCGGCAGCAGCACTGTGCGGCAGGAGAAAACGAGGTTAATGTTGAGGTTCAAAGTGGCGTGGCGCGAGCTGGCAGGGCGTGCCTTGAATGGCTGCGTGCACAGGAGGAAGACTTAGTATGGCAGGTGCTGTTTTTGGCAGTCAGCATGTTTCCTACTGCGATGGGGGCCGCGTCAGCTTGCATGGCTGCCGCCGGTGGTGCCAGTTGCTCGCACCGATCCAAAAAACTGCAGCTGTTGCGTTGGCAGCGTCAATCGACGCAAGCAGCAGCTGTTCATGGGGCCACCACTGCCGCGGACTGCCGCCGCACCTGCGCAATTGGCACTCCACCTCCAACCAGCAGCACCATGTGCTCGGTCCAGCAGCAGCGCATCAGCAATCTGCTGGTCAGCAGGCATTGTGTGCGTGTTGTTTTCACTGTGTCTGACACACAGCTACATGTGCAAGTTTGTCGGCAGCCACAATCAATCCCCGACTGCGCAGCTGCGCGGCAAGCGCTCATGCATTTTTTTTTTTCAAACCCACCTGTGGGCCCTGGGATTGGCGCCGCCGCCGCTGGCAGCTCTCACCGTGGGTGCGGCCACACACCCCTTTAGCGGTGCAGACACACACGCGAGCGCGTGCACCACCGGCCACCCGCGCACCCTGAGGCTGGCGCCTGTTTCTAGCCTGACCACGTTGACAACAAACACATACCGCCGCCTCATGGCGCTTGCACCGTGTGGGCTCAGCCACCCTGGCGCCGGTCACAGTGCGCTCGGGCTGGTCTGGTGCTGGCACGCGCCCATGCTAGCATGTAACCCGCAGGCTGCGACGCGTGGTGCACCATGGTGGTGGCAGTGGCGATGGTGGTGCGCGTGCCGGACCGCACAGTGGCTGCTGTGGCAGCTGCTGCCGTGTGCGATGGTGACAGTGACGGTGGAGGTGGTGGCAGCTATGCGTGCGCCTGCCACACCGGTGGCCGCTGGGGTGGCATGCCACGTGCCATGTGCGACTGTAGTGGTGACGGTGGTGGTAGCGGTGGTGGTGGCGGAGGCCGTTCGTGCTGCGCACACCTGCCGCACTCGTGGCTGCGATGGGAGGCTGCCGTGGTGACAGATGGTAAATTGAGAACACCAGCTTATGGGAGTAACAACCTTTCTATAAATATTCCTGTATTTGAACATCATATACTGTATACTTGAAACACCATACGCATATACATGCGTTAGTTTTGTTCTCAGTTTCTGTGTCGTCTTGTTTCAAAAGGTACTTGAGAAGTCAACTAAAGAGTGTACATGTAAGCAAAACATGATGGCCGTGACGGTGCTCGTGCGTGTGCCGCCGCGTGCCGCAGGCACTGGGGCGCCCCCCCGGGCCCACCCGTTTGCGGCTGTGCAACCTGTCCCTGGAGTCGATGCCGGTGGAGGACATGCCGTGTGTGGACATATTCGATAAGCACCAGCTGGTGTACAGCAGCACGCAGCCCGCGGACAACAACGTGGTCTGGAACCCCGCCATGGGCTTCTTCTACCAAAAGGTGCACGTGCCCCCGACTCTTGCGTAACTTCAAGTGACACGTTGAAGTTTGGAGAATGGGCAGGAGGGATTGGAGGGGAGTTGCGTGACCCACGCGCGGCCGCATGGCACCGGCAGTGACGAACGTCTGTTCAGTGGATGCCAGTTGACGTATGAAAATCAAGTTGAAGTTTGAGAAGTATAGACACAGGGGGAAGTCAGAGGGACCCTGCACAACCCACGCGTGGCCTCGTGGCCGCGGCAGTCATGTCATGTACGCTTGATAGGCGATTTGAAGTTCGAGAAATGAACACTGGGAGCTTCAAGAAGTGGTTGCACAACACACGGTGCGCCCCCCGTCTGTGGTTGTGTGGCCCCGGCAGTATTATCAACTGTACACTATGGTTTAATGGTATCTTCACAGTGCGAAAGTTGAAGCATTACATTGGACAGGGACCTTCACAGCATGCTGCACATAATGCTCTTGCAGTGCATAGTCGATGCACCACCGTTTACTGCAGGGCTGCCGCACGCATGATAATGGTCTCGATGAAGTGGGCGACAGCCAGACCCCGGCTTCCTTGCATGTCGCTGCTTTAAGCTCATGGTATTCACCAATGAAAACTCACAACTAACAAGGCCCAGCACGTGCCAAGGTGCACAGCGCGGCGGGGCACAACTCGGCCGCCTGGTTTGCGCCCCACCGGCCGCTCGAACAGTTGCGTGTGGCGCCAGCGCAGCAGTGGTAGCCGCCAAAGCAAACCAGCACCCGCCCAGTTCATACCATGACAGCGCTCAGTCTGCACCGCTTACTCCACACGAGCAGCCGCCAGTGGACGCAGTCTGTGGCGCCCAGGCGGGCGATGCCACCCACGCCGCCGCCGCCGCCGCCCCATCTATACGCACTCATGACCCTCAGAGACTTCAGCAGATAGCCGGGCATACTCAAAGGCCTTCGAAAGTACCTCAGAAGTTTACATGCTTTCTTTTTTGTTGTCTTTCCCTGTGCCCTGGGCTCCGCCATGCGCCGCCGCCCGCTGCCGAGCACACCCACATATCTACCCGTCAAATGTGCTGCTGAGAAGGTGCAGCGCGCGCTGACTTCGCGGATGACCCTAGGCCAGTCATCCTTCATTTCTTGTTTTTTCCTGTGCCTCAGGCTGCGCCATGCGCCACCTTCGGCTGCTGAGCCCCCCCCCCCCCCCCCCCCCCCGGCGTGTGCTGTGTGCACCGTACTGTGCTGAGCAGGTGCAGCGCGTGCTCAGAAGCGACTTTGTGATAGTGGTGCGGTTTGGCTGCGAGCAGCTGGGCGCGGAGGCGGGCACGGCGTACTACGACAACCGCGTGCTTCTCCGCTACGCAAACTGCGTGGGGTTCATGGCGCCGGGCGTTATACGGCTGCAGCAGGCCGCCGTCGACGTGTCGCCGCTCTACGAGGAGGGGTTTGAGGAGGGGTTCTGCCTCACGATCGTTGTGGACACGGTGGACGCGCCCGTGCGTGATGACCAGGTGTGTTTTGTGTAGTAACTTCAAGTGTTTGCTTCAAGTATTCAGAGTTTGGGCACTTTGCGTGCACAGTTCAAGTACTTGAAGTTTGGGTGACTGACGTGTCGCCGCTCTAACGCGGAGGGGTTTGAGGAGGGGCTCTGCCCCACGATTGTCGTGGACGCGGTGGACAGGCGCGTGCGCGATGATCAGGTGTGTTTTTAAAAAATGTTGTGTAGAACTTCAAGTGCATAGTTCAAGATTCGGAGTTTGTGGGCCATTCGCGTACGTGGTTCAAGTACTTGTAGTTCGGGTGACTGATGTGTCGCCGCTCTAACGTGGAGTGCTTTGAGGACGGGTTCTGCCTCACGGTCGTTGTGGACACGGTGGACGCGCCCGTGCGTGGTGATGAGGTGCAGTATGCACACAACTTCAAGTGCATACTTCAAGTAGTTGAAGTAGTTGAAGGCACATGGCCGCTCCACGCAGAGGGCCTTTGAGGTATTGTTGTACCTGACGATTGTCATGCAGACGGTGGCCAGGCCTGTGCACGTTGCACACATGCATTTTTTGGGTATTACTTCAAGTGCGCTGTCCAAATACTGTAAGTACTACTGTAGTATATTGAAGATCTTCATGCGCACACACACGATCGCTGCTGCCCGTTCTGCTGAGCACAGTACTTAAACACCCATGTCCGTATATCACTATCATTACGGTCGTGTGTACACATGTTTTACTGTAGTAGCATATACGTAAATCACCACACTTCTGGTCCTTTGGAAGTATGTGGTAGAAAATAGCTATTATCTGCTGACACACGCAAAACGCCGCCGTCCCTTCGCTGAGCACAGAACTGCAGCGATGCAGTGCAGCCGGTGCTGTACGGCGCTGCGGCGGTGCACCAGGGCCTGCAGGACATTTGGCTGTACCACACCCTTCATGCCAAGATGCCACGGCCGGACTGGCTGCTGGGCACGGAGCACTCGCCAGAGGCGGCCACGCTGGGGCCGCAAGTGGCGGGCAACAACCGCGCGTGCGACGTGCGGCCGGTTGAGGTGCGTACACACGACTATATATGTGCATATATGTGCATGTTTACGTGGGAGCATTGTTTTAATACTTTGAAGTACACCTGTGCCTTGGGTGCGGAGAGCCCTGTGCATGTGCGTGCGCATGAGTGCAAACATGCTGTCCTCTTGTGCTAGCTAACACGATGGCAATGCTCAGCACTGTGCACTGTGATGTAAGTCTGGCATATTGCCACAGCACTGCACTAGTGGAGGAGTACAGCCCCATGCCCCATCATTTATTTCCCCCACACACCAGGGAGCGCCATGTACTCCATTACACAGGCCGACAGTGCCACCTGGTGCGCTGCTGACAGGGCTTAGAGCGTCTCCACCTGCAGGGTAAAATGCCCCATCATTTCTTTCCCCCACACACCAGGGAGCGCCATGTACTCCATGACACAGGCCGACAGTGCCACCTGGTGCGCTGCTGACAGGGCTTAGAGCGTCCCCACCTTATAAAGCTCTCCGTAACTAACAGCTCGGTATGCAGTGTGTCCAAGTGCTGCTGACAAAGGCGTGGCGTTCTTGGAGCGCCTACTTGGTATCCTGTCCCAGCGGCGCCTATTGTGCAACGCTGCTTTCGGACGGGCGCACTACTCTAGTTGTGCTGTTGAGGGTACTGTAGGGCAAACGTGGCGCCATGGTGCAGGGGGCGGGGCAAGCAGGTAGCAAGGCGCGCAGCAGCTACCCGCCATGCACCTGCTGCCCGCACAGCGCTGCTTGGGGGCACGCGCAGTGTGTTTTCGCCCGGTGTTGAACAGTGCTGTGTGATAATCTTTGATGCAGCAGCAGAGCCGAACCCTGCGCTGGTGGATCACGACCGCCGCCCGCCACGCAGCCAGCGTGGGTGGCTGGGGATCGCTACCGCTGCCCCGCCTTGGATCAAGCCTGCCCTTGCGGGCTGCTGAAAGGACACGGCTCATCATTTTTAGAGCAGATTTTACCCTCCCGCTGGGAGCAAATTTGCTGCACAACGAGCCTTTCGAGCCTTTAGAGCACGGTTTACCCTGCCGGTGGAGTCGCTCTTAGCATATGCGCGACAGCACAGTGCCCTTAGCGCCAAGGGCCACGCCGCCCCCAGCACCACCTTTCGTGTTGTGTACTTCGCCGCCACCGCAAGCATTGTACTTCAGAAGTACATATACCCGCATGCATACCACACTGTTGACAGTGCAGTCACAGCTTGGAGTTGTGCATGAGCCCAGCGTGGCCATTACACTGCTTCAGCCGACATGCATGCCCTGAGTTCTTGCACGCCTGAGTCGATTTGAAAGACATGTGTACATAATTCGTATTCCGCAGTGCTACTAGTGCACTGTAGGAAAGCCACAACATGTGGTTCGGTGTCAACTATACATGCATGCAACATGTCTCATGCCCTGCTGGTGCTCAGCAGAACAGTGGGACAAGAAACTTGGCTTGCACCAAGCAGCAAACGCCATACACTCCTAGCACAAACATGTACTTTAAGTACATCAAGTATGCATTTCAAGAGACGCGCGCGCTGTAGTGGCCCTCGCCGCCGCCGCTCTCCCACCCCCGTTATCCACTCCTCCTAATGCGTTCCACGCTCAGAAATGATAGGTTGGTCGCATGCATGGGACATGAAGTGCCATACAAGTAGTTCCGTAACGCTGGCTGCTGTTGTGTTGTCAATCAGTCGCGTGTCTGTTAGTCTGCTGCTCGTGCGGGTGTCGTGTACAAATTCAAAAATGTGTGCATCATAATTGGGCACTTGCGTACATGGGAAATCCAGCCTCTTCCATATTCGACACGTAGTCATGTGCCCTGTGTCCCTCGCCTCTGTCCCTGTCCTACTGCCTTGTGTGAATCAGCTCGTGGACGCTGGCAAGGACCCAACCTTCATTGACCGCTCCGTTGACACTGTCGACAGTGGTACTGTCCAGCGGCCAGCCCAGGCGGCAGCCGTCAGCGGCCGGCGCAGCGCCAGTGACGAGCCTGGGCGTGTGCACGTGGTGCCATCTGCGCTGCAGCATGCGCCTGCGCGTGTGAAGGAGTGGGTTGTTGCACAGGCGCAGGCGGGGGGGGGTGTTGTGCGGCCTGCGACAGGCGATGCGCAGCTGGCAGCGGCAGGAGGTGCACCTGCGGTGGCTGCGGCACCACTGCTGGAGGTGATGCGCGCCCAGGGCACGGAGCACCAGCAGCGCGTTGAGCAGCTGGAGCAGCAGCGAGGCTGTGAACAGCAGGAGAAGGAGGCGCAGCAGCGCCGCGCAGACGTGGCAGAGGGGAAGCTGGCAGACGCGGAGGCGGAGCTGGCAAACGCGCAGCTGGACAGAGAGCAACGGATGCGCATTGCGGACCTGGAGGGCGAGCGCGGTCGCCGTGAGGCATGCCGCATATGGCGTTGAGCGCCTGCGTGCATGTTTGCTGCTCGCACTCGCGCAGCCCCGTATGCGTGCCCCCACTAGCTTAGGCCTGCAGGG
>JAULBY010043721.1:0-12982 GCA_032358315.1 Ophiocytium majus
AAAGTAATCTGGTCGTAAATATTATTGAAGCCAGTTGAGTAAGAAACTAAACGCCCTGTCAACCACAACTTACGTTGCCAATTTTTAATAGCAGCGCGGTCATTCTGGAACGTACGTACAGCGCTTTCCGCTATTTTGCTTTTGCCAAACGCTTTAACAGTATCGCTAACACTAAAGTTAGGGCTAGGTACTGAGTCACGTAATGCTTTAAAACTTGTATCACCACCAGCAGGCGCAGGAATAGGTGGCTTAGTAGACTTAGCCATGTAAGACACACCTACAGCGGGGGCAGTACGTTCAATCTTAATGATCTGTTCAATCTGCGTCAGCACATCCCCAAGCACGCTACCATACACGCCGCCAGCTTCTTCTCGTTCTTCACGGGTAAGCATACGGTTACGGAAGCCAAGCATCTCCATAACGCGTTTGGCAAACAAAGAGAATACGTTTTGTTTCTTGCCCTCTGTCTCCATAGGAGGCAGATTGCCCATAGCTGTTTGAAACTCTGGATTAGAAAACGCTTGAGCTATAAACTCTTTAAGAGTGCCAACGTCAAACTTTTTACCTAGTTGAGAGTTAACGTATTTCTGTAAACGATCTAGCTGATTGACCGCCGCTTGCTGTTCTTTAGTTAGGTTGCCACGGTTGTCAACAATGTGGTCTGTCATGTAATGAGTAAGTTCATGCAGCACCACAACATCTAAGCGGTCTTTACTTAGATTGTTTAAATCAATCGTAATAGTTTCAGTTGATGGGTCATACTTGCCCGAGTGCCCGTCTTCTACTTTGCCTATAACAATATTAGGACGCGCACCTTTACCGCCAGACAAGCGGTCTATAAGTTTTTCTCTTTCCGCTTCGTATTCTTTTATTACGGTTTTAGCGGCTTTCTCTGCTTTAACTAAATCTTCTGGTACATCTTCATCTGGGTTTGTATACCTATACTTCTCAGCGGCAGCTACATCTTTACGTGCGGCTTCATAATCTTTATTATTAGTTTTTGCCCACTCCGCTAATTTCTTTTCTATAGAACTCTTAGTTTTGGATACATCAAAAGTTTTAAATACATCATAAATTTTTCTAGCAAACATCGCCGTAATTGAGTCATTAACTCTTTCATTGGCAATAGCGGCAAACACTTCATCAATATCTCCGCTTTCCAGCGCTTTACGAACACTAGCCTCGCGTTTTTGCTCAAGCGTCTCTATTTGAGTTGGGCCAGTTTTTTCTTTAGTAGGCGTGACTTTGCGCGCTGGCTTATCAGCTTCGGTAACTAATTTTTCAACTTTTTCTTTTGACGTCTCTTCGCGGCTCTTACGTTTATCCGCCCCAGTAGTAGTTCTACCAACATTCTTAGCGCCACGGATTTCTTTGTGAAATAGTTCTTTAGTTTTTTTATCAATAGCCTCTTGTTGTTTTTTTGGCAGACTAGCAATAAATCTACTCCGCACCCCAGCTTGTTTACGGCGCTCTTGGTTAAGTTGGGTTTCATCAACTTTGCCGCTAAATAGGTTTATTAATTCAGCCTCTGACATCTTTTGCAAAACGTCAAGCGTTGTAGCTTTTTCAGGTTTGTCTACTTCTTCGCCTCTAGCTACAGCTTCATCGTAAGTTTTTTTACGCGCTTCGTTTTCTTGCTCTACCAATGGCTTAACATCTTCTGCTACACGGCTGTATGCTGCGTCATATAAATCAAAAGCTGTCTCAGACGCTGCGTAGTCAATACCTTCCGCAATAGACTCAGCGGGTTTAGCGCGAGTCTTAGTTTTCATCTGTAAGAACGCAGTTTGTTCAGGCGTGTGCTGTTCTACCGGAGCGGCTTTCTCTTCTTCAAGCTTGATGGTACGTCTTTCTGGCTCTACAATTTTTGTAGCAGGCTTAGCTTTTACAGGCTCGTTTTTCTTGCCTATGCTTTCCACTTCTGTTTGCGCGCGCGCCAATTCTGCCGTAAGAGCTTCGTGTGCTAATTCAGCTTCTTTTGCTAAACGCTCTTCTTCTGCGACACGGTTTTGTTCTTCAATTAATGTATCTGACTGTGCTCCTTCTGCCACATTATTTGCTGGAGCATTCCCTCCAGCACCGACCACTCCAGATATGTTAGATGTGTCAATTCCGGTGGCGGTTCCTTCCACTGCTGGTGGAGCGCCAATAATGCTAGACTGATCTGTTGCTGCGTCAATTCTTGCAGGTGGCTGGACATTTTCTCCCCCCTTCTCTATTTCTTTTTGCGTTAAATAATTCGCTTTCCATTGATCTTTAGCGCGGCGTTGCTTAGTTCTCTCTATACCAGACGCATTTGGGTCAACGGTAGGAATGCCTAACTCAGTTTGAACAGCTTTAAGATACTCTTTTTGTTTTTCTTTAGTATCTAGCCCCATCTCTATAAGTTGTGGTTCTAATTCTTTACGTACCTTTTCTGTACTAACATCATTATTAGCGTAGGCTGCGGCGACATTCTCTTTAGTCAGGGCGGCAGGTGCGGCAGGGGGTTCCGCAACAGGAGCGGCAGGGGGTTGAACAGCTTGAACAGGTTGTTGTTCAGGCGTAGTTTGTTCAGGCGGTCTACCTACAGCGCCAGCTTGTAGGTAAGTAGGTAACTCTACTTTGCCCTGTGCATCAGGTACAGC
Source organism: Ophiocytium majus (assembly GCA_032358315.1). Classification (NCBI taxonomy): domain Eukaryota; class Xanthophyceae; order Mischococcales; family Ophiocytiaceae; genus Ophiocytium; species Ophiocytium majus. The sequence goes on from JAULBY010043721.1 coordinate 2,628, forward strand.
GGTCTGGCTAATTTTTGCGGCTTCTTCTTTGGCTTTGATAGCGGTTTGTTCAGCCATATATTCTTTAGCCATTACTTGGTCTTGCGCTTTCATCTTTTGATAAGCGTGACCCGGCACACCAACAGCGCTACCTAATACCGCGCCGCCTATAAAGTTCTCAAAGTATTCTCGTCTAGCATCTTCATCGGTGATATTAAGTCCAGCTTGAGCGCGCTCCAATACCGCTTGCGCAGATTCTGTAAGACCTTCTGTACCAGACGTTTTAGCTACTTGTTTAATGATTGATTGCTTAGCAACCTCTTCTATTTCCCGTTCACCTAATCTAAAACCAGCTTTGCCAAGGATATTGCCAAGCCCCGGCATCATTTTTAAACTTAAAGTATCTAAAGCGGCTTGCGGAATAGAAGCGGCAACAGCATTTAAGACGTTTAGGTCTTTGGCTTTTGTGCCTTCTTCTAATTGACGTGAAAGGTTTGTAGCAGAGAACTGTCCAGCGTTAGCAAGAAAAGCAGCACCCGTAGCGGCAACAGTTGTACCAAGCGCGCCAAGACCCAAAGCGGGAGCAGCAAGCATAGCGGCACCGCCAGCTACAGCAGGGGCTACTACATAAGGAATAGACTGACCAGCCAGACCGGTTACATAATCAACAGGGTGTTCAAGGAACTCGGGCTGCTTATAAATAGCTTTAGATTTTTCTCTACGCTCTTTAGCTTTTTGTTCAGCGCCTTCTACCCCCGCAGCAGCTTCAACAGCATACCTAGCCGCTTGCACGTTTTCTGCCGCAGATTTAAGGCCAGCAAAAAACCCTGACTCTGGTTCAGGTTTACGTTCTTCAGGCGCGCGCGTTTCAGATTCTTGCGATCTTAATTTAGCTTGAATGGCGGCTACAATCTGACTTTTACTAGCACCTTCAGGGCCATCAATCTGGTACAAATTACCATCTGGCCCTTGAATTTCATAAGTAACCATGTCGCGCCTTACTTATTAGGTTTTATTACTTTTGGACTGCCCCAATTGCTAACATCAACTGTATCAGTTTTAGGTGCGCCTTCTTTTTCAAAAGCATTTCTAGCGTCTGGGTGGCGAGCGCGCAGCTCATTTTCACGTTGTCTACGCTCAGCTTTTTCTTTTTCTAAAACGGCTTTCTGTTCAATTACTTTTTCTGGGTCTGAATCACGCGAGTTAATAATTGTATTCGCCATACTTATTCTTCGTTGGCGAGCTTCATCCTTGTCGTAATCGTCCATTGATTTTTCTACTACTTTAGTCTCTCTATCAATACGAGCTTTTTCAGCTAATTCTTGTCTAGCTATTATTTTGTTGTCAGAAGACGCACGCGCATCCGCTTGGATTCTTTCTCCCGCAAGTTTATATTTACCTTGCACGTCGGCTTCAGCGCCTCTAGTAGTAGCGCCTAAAACAGCTTCTTTCTTACGTTGATTAACCGTGACTAATTTTTCATTTATGCTCTCAATGCGACCCCATGCTTTTTCTCTGCGCTCCATAGCCGCTTTAGCAACGCCAGATTTTTCTAAGTAGTCCGCTTGGTCTAACTCAAAGAGAGACTTATTCAACTCATTAGTCATCTTCTTACGTTGCTTGTTATCTTCTATTTCGGTGTCTATATAACCTTGCAACGCTTGCAATCCAACTTTAAGTAACGGGCCGGGAGTAGAACCAAAGATCGCCCAAGCTTGCGCTCTACGCATAGCGCGGTCGCTTTCAGTCTCTTCCGCCATATTATCTAACTGCTTAGTGTACACATCACGCAGTTTTTTAGTAACGTCAGTAGGCACGCCAGCGGCTTTGTTAAATTCTTTTTGTTCAAAAACTAAATCTTCTGGGGATTTATTAGCTGTTGCCATTTCGCGTTTTAAAGAATCTCTAAGCATTACTTCGCTCTCATCTTCTTTAAGCGCTTCAGTGATTGCTGGGGCTATATCTTGTTTATACTGTTCGCCAATACTACTGCCGCCACCTTTAGCAAACGCTACAACACCGCCATTAGCGGCGGTCACAACCCCACTACGAGTATTAGCGCGGCGTTGAGACTCTGCTTGCATGATGCCCATAGTTGCAGGGTCGGTTTGTTGGTTAGCTAGTTTCTGTTGTAGCTGTGGGTCAGAAAGCCTTTTAGCCATGCCCGGTAGTTGATATGGGTTAACGCCAGACTCAATACCGCCAGTAATCTGAGGTACAGCACCACCATCAGCCATCTTAATTACGCCGCCCTCTTTCTTAACCTTACCCATCTCGTACAACGCGCCAGCCGTACCAACTAGCTGTTGAATACCCGCAGGCTGCGCCTGATACATACTAGTGTTACCAGCTTGCATAGGCAAACCACGCAGCATATTGGACATAATGCCAAGCTGCATATACGGATACTGTTGTTGTGTGGCGTAGTTCTGAATCTGCTGATTAATAATCGCTTGTTGTTGAGCCTGTTCTTTAGCGCCCATCTCTGACATGGCTTGCATAGTGCCCATGTCTTGTGAGTATTGTTGCTGACCCATGTTGCCAAGCAGTTGAGCAGCTTGTAGTGTTTGACCGTAGCCTTGAAGACCTAGGTTTGCACCAAACTGACGTGACGCTTCTTGAGCGTTCTGAGCTTGCAACTGAGCTTGTTGGTTCTGTATACCTGTGTTGAGGTTAGCTTGCTGGTTAGCCTGTTGTGCTTGGAGGTATGCGCCTTGCTCTGCATTGAACTGCTGTTGTCCTGCGCCATACGCGTTCTGTAACCCTTGAGCCTGAATATCACCAAGCTGTGTAGACAAGTTGCGACGACGCTCAGCTTCCATAATAGCTTGACGCGAACCACCATAAGCACCTTGACCTACTGCTTGTGCTTGCAACTGGTTTCTTTGTATCTCACCTTGACGCATCGCTTCGCGTTGCTGAGTGTTAACCACGTTCTGCATGTACGGAGACATGTATGCTTGAGACACGTATGGGGCTGTAAACGAATCTGTCCGTACTTGTTGTGGCGCGCCAAGTTGAAAACGCTCAGCGCGCAGTGGGGAATAAACACCACCAAGCGCGGACTTACCTGCTACGCTACCAGCGATTTGACTAGCGGCATCGGTTTGTTGTGGGGCTACGTATTGGTTAATACCTGAAGTTGCAGCTTGCTGACCAAAAGACATTGGAGCCACAGCCGCTTGCGCTTGCTGCATGGCATTGTTTGTATAGACTATGTTGCCGCTTGGGTCTTTAAGTGGATTACCTTGCGCGTCTTTTTGGTAAGTAGAACCATACGGCATGTAACTGTTAAAACCCGTAGGCTGAAAATTCTCACCCGACCCTGTACCTGTAAATATTTGTTTTTGCGTAGCGCCAAGCATCTGGTCAACATAGGGGCGCGCGTATTCAGGGATGTTAGTAGTGTATGTTGTACCTGTAGACGTAGTTTGACCACCGCCGCCACCGCCGGGATAAAGTCTATTGTTTCCGTTTATATAGCCGTTGAACTTATTGCGGATAATCATAATTTTTCCCTCATCACCTGATGGGTGTTGGTCATGCCCATTTTCTCGTACATCTGGACTAGAGTTCCTTTAGCCCAACATTGTGTAGTAGTAGCGCCCATTGAGCGCATCCATTCTTTAGCTTCATTAAACACATGGGTTCGCACTACGCCTTTGCCACCCATTAAATTCACATGTGCTACACGCTCTCGCGGGTAGTCAATAATATCTACAGTCACCGCTCCGGTTATGCCTTCGTCTGGTTCATCCCACACTAACAAGAACGTACGCCCTGTGCGTACTGCGTATTCAACTTGCTCTATAGTTATTAGGTCAGGGTCTAAGTCAATAGCCCTTTGCAACATCGGTGCGGCGACAGGCCATATTTGCGGTAGTAAGTTAGCTGGTACTTGGTATAGCGCCATAGTTATGCAGGTAAGTGTTTTTTAGATTTAGAATCCACAGCTACTTTGCCTTTACCTACAGACTTGCGACGACCCTTTTGAATACGCTCCATCATGGCGTAGAGTTGTCTTGCTCCTGCTTCAGTTGATCCATTTCCCAACTCTGATACGATACGTGCAGGCACCACGAACTCACCATCAGCAAGACGAGCGGGCTGCTTACTGCCAATAACAGCAGGAATAGAATCAGATACGCCATCGCCCGGCCCTTTCAATAAACGTCCGCCATCAGAATAACCACCTAAATCACCGCGCATGATACCGCCGTTAGCTGCCGCATAACTAAAGTCTTGGGGTATGTTGGCTTTAGGCATTTCTGCTACTTTTACACCAGCGCGCTTAGCTGCGCCTTCAAACATAGACATAGCTGTCTTGTCTGGTCGCCCAGTATTTTGCTCCAAAGTATAATTAAATATGCCGGGGCCTTTAACTTTAGACCCAACTTGTTCCATAAGCGCTTCACCTTGAGCTTTACGGTCGGCTTCTTCTTTAGCTAATTGTTTTCTAAAACCTGATATACCACCTACAGCAAACTTTTGCATCCCCGTATAAGGGTCAGTAGGTACGTCACCGCCCATAGTCATCATGTTCTGAGATATAGGGCGTTGTTGCATAGGGTTTGCGTAGTCCAAGCGCGGTATATTAGCCATCGGGTACATCGAGTTATTACCCACGGCGTTCATATTAGACATAGCTTCAACAGCACCTACGTTACCACCCTCTGCATAAGTCTTTGAAAAGAAGTTAGGAGCCGCTGCGTACTGATTAACAGGTGGTCTATCGTTACCTGCAATAAAATTTTTATTGTCCCAACTAGGCTTATATTTTTCTTTAGGCTGACCGCCAGCATTATCATTGCCCAAAATTCCCATTTTTTGGGCGCCATACAAACCGCTTGCAGTAGTTAATGGGTTTTTCTGAGCGTATTCCATAGCCATATCAAACCCGTTTTTCATCGAGTTTTCTGCCGCGTATTTTTGAAAAGTTGTATCCGCAATACCTTTATTTAATTGATTACTAGCTTGATTTGCTGCGTTTTCATAATAAGCTTTAGAAGCGGAGGCTTGATCTACAGCGGGTGTTGTAGGTACGTTAGGCAATGAAGGTTGAGCAGGAGAAGGCGCAGCAGGAGGAGTCCCACTAACTGAAGAAGCATAAGGATTTGGAAACGCGTTTTCTGGCAATATTGGTTCAGCAGCTTCCCCAACAGTTTTTGCCATGTTTGCCGCTTGTGTAGTAGCTTCTGCGGTTGGAGCAGCACCTTGCATAATCCCTTGCGCGCCGCCCATTGCTTCAGGAAGAATCCCAGTAGCTTCAGGTAAAATCCCCGGAAGAGTAGAAGCAAGAGCAGGAGCAGCAACTTCAGCGGCGGCAATAGGAGCAGCAAGTCCAGCAACAGTACCAGCGCCTGTTGAAGCGGTAGCGATAGCAGTAAGCGTCGCAGGATCGTTGTATAGACGAACACCATCACGACTATAACCGTTGAATTTATTTGGGATCATCATAAGTAATTACTCCTGTCGCACCGTAACAGTATTTTACCGTCATTTGTGCTTAATTTTACAAATCCTAACCGCTCACAAAACCGCAGTCCAGTTAGGTTTTCAGCCTGCACCGTAGTAATTGCAAAGCCATGTTTATCTATTACATCACCGAGGACAGACCGAATATACGCCCGAATAGACCCAATTGGCTTAACCCCATATCCTACATGAATCTCGTTATCTTTTACTAACACACCGCCTATAACGCGCCCTGATTCAGTCAGGGGTATAACTGTCCAATCTTTTAATGCTTCTATGTATTCAACCAGCCCAACTGTCAAGCGATGCTTTACAGACTCATACACCATAATTAAGGCGCGGTCTTGTGGTGTCACCCAACTCTCCAGTTAGTACCGTCAAAAAACACAGGCACTTTACTAGTGCCGCCGCCAGCCACAATCGTATTAAATGTAGTCACAGATGAGTTAGTAACGAACGCTCTAGCGCCTGTACTAACAGCCGCCGCAGGGGGCAGATCAGCCACAAGATAAACAGAACCTAGCGCAAACTGACCTACAAAGTTATCTAGCTGCGTAAAGTACAGACGTAGGATGTTATTAAGTTGGTCTATATATTGACGGCTATATATTGAGGGGGCGATAGGCAACGATGGCGCTTTCGTCCTTGTAAGGGTAGAAGACTCTGTAGTAACGACGTTAGTGGTCATCTGCGTCCGTCCGGTCTTATATCTATTCTAGGTGTGCCCAACTGCCACTGCGTGCCGATAGTATCTGACCCTACTTTAAAGGCCATTTGGCGACCACGCAGTCGTGTGTACACGATCTGAGTAAATTCTTGCACCGTATAGTTACGCTGGTTGGCATAAGACTGATCGGAAGTAACCGTAGGAGTATCTGCCGTGCCGTAAGGCGAGCCGGGGTTTTGTCGTGGACGCACAGTAAATGTCACTTGCGGCGTATTAGGCGCAGGAGTTGTAGACCCATCGAACGTAATGTCAGGGATTACACGCCACACAAAACCGTAGTTGTGTCCATCACCGATGTCAAAGTCAGACGACTGTATGTACGATGTAATGGGCAAGATGTTGCCTGTTGTGGTTATGTCATCCACACCATTCTCGTGATACACCACGTTGTTGCTGTAGGTTGCCGCCATAGGGAAGTTGCGTAGTGGGCTATCTAGCCACGCAGTGCGCCCTAATGTGCCGTAGTACCAGACTTGGTCAAGGTAGTTATATATGACATAGCGGTCAACCACGGTTGAGTTAGCCGAGCAGTAGTACCACCAGACTTCGCTGTAACCCTCGTTAGTGCCCGCAAAGAACTGCGAGCTTTGGGTTGTATTTATGTCGCCAAAGACATACTGACGCAACGCGCAAGGCAGCGTCTCAACACGACCAGAGTAAGCGTAGAACTTATCCGCGCCCATCCAATAAGTGACGTTGTTAGCTGTGGCTACTGCGTTAGGACTAATGATAGATATGTTGTCCGACAGAATATTAAAACCCCACACAAACGGAGGCCCTAAATACTGCATGGAGTACAACGCTCCATCTGTCCAAACTAAAATCTCTTGACGTGTTTGTTGCGCCGCAACAATGTATGAACCCGAGCTAAGACGATAACTACCCGCTTGATTAGTAACGGCAGGAGTCCAAACTTGATAGCTCTCTTGGTCTGACCAACGGATCAACATCGGGTCTTGCGTAGTCTCGCCGTAATCATTTACACCGAACCCAATAACAAAACGTGAAGCATCGGACACAGTAATGAGTGACGCTACGCTTGGACAGTCGGCATCGGTTGCATACGCACCTGAACCCGAAGAAGACAAAAGCTGCGCGCGGTTAGTAAAAGTTAAGTTGCCGCTGACGTTGTAGCTAGGTATCCACAAGTAAATAGGGCCGTTCGATGGGTTAATCAGCAGGTACTCACCAAAGTTAGCTTCAGACCATAGGCGAATCTGTGTATACGCAGTTGTTGATACCGACTGCCCCCAACCTGTAAAAGTAGCAGCGTCGGTGACTATAACCCCTGTTGTATGGCTTGCAGCTATTGTGCCGTTAGCCCCACGAGTACATCCTGTAAAGTCCGTGCCTGTCTTACCTGAGTAAGTAATAAGCTCGCTATCAATCAGAATAGTGCCTGTTGCGCCGAAACCAGTTGTAGAAGTAACGACTACCGTAGTAGCTGAACTGTTTATAGTGCCGTTAAGAGTTGTGGTCGCTGTACCAAAAGCATAGCCGCCCCATAGACCCGCACCCCAACCGGTTTGATACGTAATGGTAGACGCGCCACTATTTAGTTGATACGCAGCCGATACCGAAGCCCCACCGCCCGTAGCAGTTGACGACGCGTTGCTTGATGCTGTGATGCGGTAGCTATTAGAGTCTATGTACGTGATGGCGTACTCATTGTTTAGCGTTAGACCACCTACAGCCGTTGCGCCAGAGAACGTAACATAGTCGCCATTATTAGCACCGTGACCCGGCGCGTTGACAGTCACCGTAGGCTGGTTAATCTGGGTTGTGAACGGGTTGTTAGGCAGCGTTGTGGTGACACGGATGGGCGTGATGTCGTTGTATACACCGCCGCTCTCTACGTAGTATTTGAGGTTAGTGCCTACGCCAAGCAGGTTATAGCCCTTCAGCGTCACCCAGTTCCAGAGCGAACGCGCTACACCTGCGTACGTAGAACTAGATAAAGGTGCCCAGCCGCCTATCTTCTGTGGGTAGCCAGAACGAAACCTAATTTTGTCGCAGTCAAACCATCCACCCTCGTTGGCAAGAGTAGTTGATTCCCTGTTGACGCCCGGACGGAGTTGCAGTTTCTGTAATGGCATTTATCCACCCAAGTACAAAGCGCGTTCATCATTGCGCCGATTAACCAGTCCTTTGAGTACCTTGCCGCCAGCTTTCGTATACTTCAAAAACTCTTCGGCTGCACCCGCGTAATCTCCGCGATTGTGTTTCTGCCGTAAAGTGCTGCGCTGTAACGTACCCAGCCCTACATTAAAACTAAAGCTGACAAGAGCGTCCATCCAGCTTTGGCGACTGCCAGCAGTAGGACAATAGGCCAGAACACCCCGGGCAAACCTTTCAAGGTCTTTAGCAAGTATGGCATCCACTTCTTCCATTGTAAATGTGCGGTTCCAACCCACTGGACAAGGCAAACCCACCCTGTCTTCTATCTTTAACTTGCCGTGGTTCGGGTCAATCACATGCCCAACGCCCACCGTCCACAACTTAGCAGGGCATTGGTAAGGTTTAATCCTTACCCCCTCGTGGTGGGCAATCATCTTTAAAGCCTTGGGGCTTATCATTTTCCAAACGCCCGACCGCCAAAATAAAACACTATGATTGAAGCAAACAGAGCCTGAGTTTCGTTATCCCAAAGTTGGTCAGCCAGCATGTTAAATTCAATACCGCTTGTTAATCCTTTGTATGCCAGCACACTATCTATGCCAACCAGTAGAAAGAAAAACCCATAAGTAATTACAGGACGCACACTAGCGCGTAGGTCTTTCATCCATGTTGATGTTCCTTCACCTAATGCCGCATCGTGGGCATAGATTGCTTGCATTTCAGATTGCTGTGCGTCGATTAGCGAGATTTTCTCCGCAGAAGATGTCTGCGTTTTTATCTCATCAAGCTTAATGGCTTCAATCTGTTGTTGTGCTACGTACCCTGCGGCGGCTAGTTGTAGCTCCCGTTCAGTTTGCATCCTAGCAAGAGCAAGTTCATGTGACTTGTCTGATTTGTCTTGGAAGTATTCTAGTATTTTGGGTAAGCCGCCCATCAAGAACGACACTAGCGTTGAAAAGATTGTCAGCATTATTCCCCCTGCAATTCAAGCATTATCTTGGCGCGTAGTTCACGCATCTTTCTTGTTTCTTCCATCGCCCTAGCCGTAGCGTTGTTCATGTCCATGTAAGCTATTCCCATTACAGGTAGCACTATGACTAGCACAATACACAAGACCAAAACGGTGATGAGTAAACTCCACGGTATGTTTGGCTCGTTCTTATCAGAATCATCACCCATAGAAACCACAATATTATGAATACGACCGCGAGTATTGACGTCATCTGCTCCGCGATTTTTCTTTTTATACTTGCCCGTCGCCATGCAGCCACCTGTTGCTTTAGTAACTCCTGACGTTGCACTTCAGCCCGTTCTGCTTTTACTCTGTCACGCATTACTTCAAACTCTGTCCAGATCGCACCTAATTCTTTTGGCGCTTGGTACACCATCATTTCGCGCAACTCAGTTTCCAACCTAATCATTTCTTTTACTGCCATGACCCTGTTAAACGCTTCTTGGTTCACAGACAGTTCAGGGTCACGCGCTTTCTTAGTCTTTAACTCTTCTTCGTGTACATGCGTCTCTAACTGCTCATGCGCTTTAAAAAAATTGCCAAGGTGCCCGCTTAAATCAGCAACGACATCCTTGGCCTGTCCATACGCATCTACTAACTCCATTCCTTGCGCTTTGTACTCTTGGTACATCTCACAGCCCTTGCGTATTGCAGCGGCTGCGGTTTTTGCTGCGGCTAGGAGGGTAAGCGGATCCACGATGTAGTAGCTTCATCCCATGTGTAAGGACTTTCCATCGTGCCGTCTGTAGGCATAGGCGTAGGTGCTTGCCACTGAGCATTAGCATCTAGCGTCCAGCTTGGATATGGCTGTGGTGCGGCAAACGCATCAATGTCTTCGTGATACTTGTAGCCAATACCAGCGTAGTTCTTACGCTTGTTGCCGTTGTAGCTGGTCTGTTTCCAGTTGCCGCCTAGTACGCGCTCGCAGAACGCAGCACCGATATGTTCTTTCTCAGTACCATAAGCGTCAGCCGTGTCTTTGTTATCGACTACGATGACTTGGATAACTACGTTGTTTGAATCAAGCTGGGCAAAATGTGCCAT